>JAWRVF010001844.1:0-39079 GCA_036785485.1 Physcomitrellopsis africana | reverse complement strand
GCGAGGTGGAGCTTCCGACCGCGAGCGCTGAGGCGGTACCAGAGGCGGTACCAGAGGCGGTACCAGAAGTGGTGGCGGAGCCGGAGGTGGCGGCCGCAAGTGCCGAGGTTGAGGAGGAGGCCGCCCCCGCACCCGTGGCGGAGGTGGAGGCCCCCAAGGCCGAGGAGGCTGTGGTCGAAGAGGCCCCCGCAGTGGTGGAAGAGGAGACCAAGGATGAGGAGGCCGCTGTCCCTGTGGGTGAGGAAGCGAAGGAGGCCGAGGCTGCCCCGGAGGTGGTCGCTGAGGAGGCGGCCCCTGAGGTGGAGTCGCCCGCGGTGGAGCTCTCGATCGCGAGTGCTGAGGCGGTACCAGAGGCGGTACCAGAAGTGGTGGCTGAGCCGGAGGTGGCGGGCGCAAGTGCCGAGTTTGAGGAGGAGGTGGAGGCCCCTAAGGCCGAGGAGGATGTGGTCGAAGAGGCTCCCGCAGTGGTGGAAGAGGAGACCAAGGCGGAGGATGCCGCTGCCTCTGTGGTGGAGGAAGCGAAGGAGGCCGAGGTCGTACCGGAGGTTGCAGAGCCCGAGGCTCCAGTGGCGGAGGCTGGTGCACCCGAAGCGCCAGAGGGCACCGTGGCTGAGGAGGTGAAGGAGGCCGATGCTGCCCCCGAGGTGGTCGCTGAGGAGGCGGCCCCTGAGGTGCAGTCGCGCGAGGTGGAGCTGCTGGTCGCCAGCGATGAGGCGGTACCAGAGGCTGTATCCGAGGTGGGATCAGAAATCGTGGCTGAGCCGGAGGTAGTGTTCGCCAGTGCCGCGGTTGAGGAGGCTCCCCCTGCACCCGTTGCGGAGGAGAAGACCTCCGAGGCCGAGGAGGCTATGGTCGAAGAGGTCCCCGCTGTGGATGAGGAGGCCAATGCTGAGGAGGCCGCTGCCCCTGTGGTGAAGGAAGTGAAGGAGGCCGAGGTCGTACCGGAGGCTGCAGAGCCAGAGGCCCCAGTGGCGGAGGCTGCTGCACCCGAGGCACGCGAGGCTGCCCCCGAGGTGGTCGCTGAGGAGGCGGTTCCTGAGGTGGAGTCGCGCGAGGTGGAGCTCCCGATCGCGAGCGCTGAGCCGGTAATAGAGGCGGTACCAGAAGTCGTGGCTGAGCCGGAGGTGGCTTCTGCAAGTGCCGAGGTTGAGGAGGAGGCTGCCCCCGCACCCGTGGCGGAGGTGGAGGCCCCCAAGGCCGAGGAGGCTGTGGTCGAAGAGGCCCCTGCAGTGGAAGAGGAGGCCAAGGCTGAGGAGGCTGCCCCCGCACTCGTAGCGGAGGAGGAGGCCGCCAAGGCCGAGGAGGCTGTGGTCGAAGGAGGCCGCCAAGGCCGAGGAGGCTGTGGTCGAAGAGGCCCCTGCAGTGGAAGAGGAGGCCAAGGCTGAGGAGGCCGCTGCCCCAGTGGTGGAGGAAGCGAAGGAGGCCGAGGTCGAACCGGAGGCGGCAAAGCCAGAGGCCCCAGTGGCGGAGGTTGCTGCACCCGAGGCACCCGCGGCTGAGGAAGTTGAGGCCGAGGCTACCCCCGAGGTGGTCGCGGAGGAGGCGGACCGTGAGGTGCAGTTGCGCGAGGCGGTACCAGTGGCTGTGTCAGAAGCGGGACCAGAAGTCGTTGCTGAGCCGGAGGTGGTGTTCGCGAGTGCCGAGGTTGAGGAAGAGGCTGCCCCATTACCCGTAGCGGAGGAGGAAGCCCCCAAGGCCGAGGAGGCTGTGGTCGAGGAGGCCTCAGTGGAAGAGGAGTCTAAGGCTGAGGAGGCCGCTGCCGCAGTGGTGGAGGAAGCGAAGGAGGCCGAGGTCGTGCCGGAGGCTGCAGAGCCAGAGGTCCCTGTGGTTGAGGCTGCTGAACCCGAGGCAGCCGTGGCTGAGGAGGTGAAGGAGGCCGAGGCTGCCCCCGAGGTGGTCGTGGAGGAGGCGGCCCCTGATGTGGAGTCGCGCGAGGTGGAGCTTCCGATCGCGAGCGCTGAGGCGGTACCAGAGGCTGTATCAGAGGCGGGACCAGAAGTCGTGGCTGAGCCGGAGGTGGTGGCCGCTAGTGCCGAGGTTGGGGACGACACTGCCCCCGCACCCGTGGCGGAGGCCAAGGCTGAGGAGGTCGGTGCCCCTGCAGTGGAGAAATCGAAGGAGGCCGAGGTCGTGCCGGAGGATGTAGGGTCAGAGGCTTTAGTGGTGGAGGCTGCTGCACCCGAGGCTACCGTGGCTGAGGAGGTGAAGGACGCCGAGGCTGCCTCCGAGGTGGTCGCTGAGGAGGTGGCCCCTAAGGTGGAGTCGCACGAGGTGGAGCTGCCGATCGCGAGCGATGAAGCGGTACCAGAGGCTGTATCAGAGGCGGGACCAGAAGTCGTGGCTGAACCGGAGGTGGTGTTCGCTAGTGCCGAGGGTGAGGAGGAGGCTGCCCCCACACCGGTTGCGGAGGAGGAGACCCCCAAGGCCGAGGAGGATGTGGTCGAAGAGGCCTCTGCAGTGGAAGAGGAGGCCAAGGCTGAGGAGGTCGCTGCTCCTGTGGAGGAAGCGAAGGAGGCAGAGGTTGTGCCGGAGGCTGCAGAGCCAGAGGCCCCATTGGCGGAGGCTGGTGCACCCGACGCAGGCGTGGTTGAGGAGGTGAAGGAGGCCGAGGCTGCCCCCGAGGTGGTCGCTGAGGAGGCGGCCCCTAAGGTGGAGTCGCGCGAGGTGGAGTTGCCGATGGCGATCGCTGATGCGGTACCAGAAGCGGTACCAGAAGTTCTGGCTGAGCCGGAGGTGCCTGCCGCAAGTGCCGATTTGGATGAGGAGGGAACCACTGCACCCGCCGCGGAGGAGACCAAGGTTGAGGAGGCTGGTGCCCCTGTTAAGGGGGAAGCAAAGGAGACAGCTGCCGTGTCAGAGGTAGTAGAAGGAAGGCCGCTTGTGGCGGAGGATGCAGCTCTTGTGGCTGAAGCACCGATGTTGACCTCGAATGTTGAGGCCATGAAGAAGTTTCAAAATTCTGATGCTTCTGGTGTTGTAGGCGATTTGGTTACTTCAGAGAGTGGTGCCACTGCAGCAGTCGATGATGCACTTCTGGAGTTTACAGGTACTGGTGGACTTAAGGATGTTGAGTAAATGGCCAAGTGTGTGATGAGGCTCATCTGCCAGAGTTTTCCGCATTTAGGGGACTTACACCCGGACATCGTTACTGTTTTGGAGATCCTTGGTCGCTCACACAGAACGTCAGCATGAATCGTAGATTGCACTTGATGCCGTGTCTTTCGACCATTGGCAGGCAAAGTTTGGATGTTTATTATTCAGCAGCTTTCACTACGTGTGCACTTGAAGTGTTGGGTTGTAAGAATTAATCTCCAACCTGTCTGAGTAATGCGTTCACTATACAGTGGCGAGAAATTGGTCTTTTTCAGTCAAGGTTAGGGTAAAGAATATTGCAGATGCACTTGGAAGAGCTCCCAAGGCTTGGATTTTCACGTGCTTGCAGTCTCGCGGATTGCGCCGCTTTCCGTCTGGGTGCTGCTCAGTGTATTCTGTTTGGATTAGAAATTATCACTGTTTCTATCCATGGAGTACTTTTTAGTATTTGCGAAGCTTTTGAGTTTTAGATGAAATTTACCGGCCCAAGTTCCTCGTGTAACGCCGCAGAGACGTCTGGAGTTCCTCGCATTGTCCAAATGTCATCTCCTGTCTAGTTACGTTGAGGAATAGGTATTTCTTGCCGTCAGTGCACATCTTATTTCAGTATGTGAATTGTTAAGCGCTACCTGCGCAATACTGTAATCAATTGCCAATGTAAAGAAAATTGTTAATTTGATTCTATCAATTGTATTATTTGTCAGTGAATATTGTTTTGTAGAAGCAATGGACTGTCTCATTGTTGGGAGCATTGGATTGCCAAATTTGGAACCAATACCAGGGGGCTGAAATTTCCATATTAATCCTCTCAGCATGAGCTCCTAAGCCTTATGCAGAGCTCCTCCGAACTGGTTATAATCAACGCACATTGTCGGATAAATTACTATAATTCTTTTGACAATTCCTGCACGTGCTGATGGGATCATATCCAGACACCAATAGCAGTTATGGTACCAACATATGTGTCTCTACATTCTCTCTTCCTATATCATAACTAAAGTATTTATGTGTTCATTGGACTTTGATGTTCAGAAGCGGTTAATTGTGTGATCAAAATAATGTGTCTTTTTCCGTGTTCGAATCCTCTTTTGCAGATTTATTCTAAGTAGTATTGGTAGAATAAGTAAAATTTTTGGTGCTGCTGCCGGGGATTGACAATAGTTTTGAATGTTAGGAATTAATCACCAAACGAGTAGTTTTTGCATATTATACAAAGCAATTCAAAAAATAGTATTGGTTCAAAAGTGAAGCCAAATATATAATTAGTTTAGAAATAGAAAGCAATTTTGGAGATATGATGAAAGATTATGATTAATAAGGATGAGAACATGGCACTGAGGAAAATACGCCTTTCAAAAAGAAGACAACAAAGAGTGCTGTTGTGTTGTGGTTTGGCTACTATGTGAAAAAATTGTACATGTATGTTTAATGTACAATTTACTACATAGCTAAATGACCGCCATATCAGTGGACTTTTATTGGTTACAAGATGTGATTAGGTTATTAGTTTAGAAGGGATCTATTAAAAGGATTATTATTGAGATTTATACAATCTTATTTCTTTTTTTGATAGTAATTTTGAGGTTGATTTCATATTGATAGTAACTTTTGTATATCTTAAATCACCTTTGTTAGACATTGGTGATCCTTAAAATCTTAATTTATTTCTTTTATTTGGTGCTTAAAGCACAAAGTATGTAAATCTTATAAGAAGAAGGGTTAAAAAAAGATTTTTAGTATAAAAAAGTAGTTTGGCCATCCATGTGGATGGATAGAGGTGGATGATAGAAATCTCTATTTTAATTGGCCAAAAATCATGCCCAATGGGCTTCAAGGAGGCTGCCCAAGGGTTTATTAGGAGTTAGGGTTTATTTTTCAAAAGAAGTCGAACATTAGAGGCTGGGATCATAAGGTTTAGGTTTTTGGATTTGGTTTAGGTGCAAATTTTGTGTGATTTGCACTTTTTATAATGAAGTTATAGGCACTCAAAGTTAAGGTGTCGATTTTGGATCTATTGTCACTCTTTTGGATATAACTCATACATACAGAGAGCAATTAAGGATTGGTGATTGAGGTTGAAAAGATCACTTTTACAACTATATTTTTCATATGCAGCTTGATGAAATTCAAGCTAAGGTGAAGTAGATATTGGGAGTTGAAGTCAATATTTACAAACTTAAGGGCAATAAGTAATTTGCTTATATAGTGGTTACATTTTGAGCTATATTTTAGGCAATTTGAAAGATTTTTGGCTAAAAAGTTTTTAGGAGTGTATATGTTTATGTTACAAGACTATATGCAAAATTTTTGTGGCATTAGGATTTTTGGTTTGTGAGATATAAGGAAAATAGTGCTTGGGTGTTTCTAAGCTAGGGTTTTAAGCACCTACTAGGGGTTTTGAGATATTGGACGATTGGAAACGAATTTATAGTTGATTCTTTCTTGAGATAAAAGTTAAGAAGATCATCTACACTTTAAAGTAAAATTTATAAAAATTGAAGAATTAGATCAAGAGTTATTGGACTCTAAAGATCAGCAAGAAATAATTTTTTGTAGGTGAATAAAGATTTGAAGGGTTTTTGTGGAAATTTGAATCTTTTTTGTACAAACTTACTTGAATACAAGAAGGTTTATATATATTATTTCTCTTTTGTAAGATTTTTGTATTATTTATCCTTTTTATTAAGGAAAAATCACATGTTGGATTTTTGTCATCAAATTTCAAGTAAACTCTTCACAGCCAGGTACCCAGTGTATTACTAGATAGAAGACCACGTCATACGATAGCACAAGCAAGAAATTTGTTGTGAGATGAACAAGAATGAAATCTAAAAAAGAAGTGTTGATAGAGTTGAATTAAACGATGGTTGCATGCATGTCAACACATCTAAGCATATCCAAAACAAAAAAGATCTTTAATATTTCAAACCTTTATACCATCGTCGTATGTCGTGAAGTCTTGCTTGAGAATGCTCCGGGCACCTGGCTGTGGAAGATAAAAGGGAAATATGCAACAATAACTAGTCCTAACTTCTCTAATCAATCTCTAAATAGTCCTTAATCATACTTTAACTAAACCCTAGCCAACCTTGATCAAATTCAAAAAAATCTTAAAAAAAACCCTACTAAATCCTAATCAACCCTAACAAATCCTAAAACAAATCCTAACTAACCTTAGTTGAATCCTAACCAAACCCTAAGGAAATCCTAAGGTAGTTTTAGAACCTCAACAATTATCAAATAAACTGTTGATTTTGATTGAAATTTTGGACACATCTTATTAATTAAGTTGAAAACAAGCACATTAAGTTTGAAGAAGATCTAACTTCACAAAAAGAAGAAAAATCCATAAATTTGCATGGGTGATGGCCGGCCTCCTTCTCTAATCCTAATACCAATATTCCAATACCTAAATCTCTTGTTTACACTGTTCAATTGCTCTCAAATTTTGTATGTGCATAGAAAAACAAGTCTACTATCCATATACACAAATTTCACTTCAATCCAACTAGCAGATTGCTCAAGATCTCAAAAACCCTAATTAACCCTCAAAACTTAATTTTTGAGACCTTGACCCACTTAAACCTCAATTACATACAACTTAGTTGTTAGATTCAGCTCAAATTCATAGCACACATCTACAACAACAATATCCAATAACCTACGAATTTTTAGCTGTGGATCTGCTACAAAACTTTTGAAATTGCCTAAAACATCAACCCTATTTTATTTCTCAAAATCCTAAGTTGCCAAAAAAATCTTTGACTTTGTAAAGCTATTACAAAGTTATTTAGTATCCAAATCACTTCTAATCAAATCCTATGCAAAACCTCTTAAGTCTTCTTTTTAACCGCATCTTTTGATCTGCCAAAAGACTTTTGATTTGCCCTAGGCGACCGTTTTAGTAGCCAAAGGTCTGATTTTGACCTTGTCCTACAAACGGCCAACCCTTGGATACCAATCTAACCTATCCTAGGGATTTTATAACCCGACCCTACCCTCAACTTAATCCTAATATCAATCATGCTAGTGATTTATCCTTTTTATTATATTTTTTCTATTTTATGGCCTTTCTAAGGCAATAAAAGAATTATTACAACCTAGAAGATAAAATTACTAACTAATTCTTATCTACTAGCTATTAAGTGAAGAAAATAAATTAAGAGGCTTTCATAAAAACCTTGTTAAAATATGTTGAATTCTTGTTGAACTAAGATAATAGAGTATTAATTGAAAAATCATTTTTAGTCATAGTTTCACTATATAATCATGTCACAACACGACATCGTTAAGAAAATTGCGAAGAGTACTTACGGAAAATTTGGCAAATAGTTTTAGCGTATTGCTTGAGCCCATTAACAAAAAGAGAATGTGGCATAGAAGAATTGGATAATCCATTGGGTACTTTTTCAATAGTGGAAACAGTCAATTCTAATAAGACTGATTCTTCAGAATGGCATGAATTACTTACTAATAAGGGCCAATTTAGCATGTTTCAAAATCCGTCATACTCACCTCAACTTCAACCAATAAAATTATTTGAGAATAATAATAACAAATTGCGGAGGTGTGGAAGTGTGAAAAAGACAATTGAGGAAGACAGTGTTTATATTAATAATGAATTGAGTGGAACATTGTTATCTTCAATAGCGATGGGAGGACTAGCAATTCTAATTGTAGTCCAAATAGGTGTGGTAGATGATTGCAAAACTAGCATAGCCCCATTACCTACCTTTAGAGGTTTGCCCGGTGTCGTAGTAGAGAGAATTTGCTTCAAGAAAGCGCTGGGCTTCTGGCTGCCACTAATTACTCAACCAAGATCCAAATATAACAAACCTTCCAACTTTATATAAAAGATTTTTTCATAGGGCTATTACATCTAATACATAAATTTTATTTCCTCAAAACACTCAAAATATAATAAATACTCTAAAACCCTCATTCCCCCGTAAGAAGGGAATTTTTTTCAAACTTCAATAATCCATAACTTTTAATCCATCCATCCAAATCCACTCCAAATTTATATAAATTACTGATGTATTTTTTATAACTAACACCACAAATTTCAATGGTTGATTCATTACCAATCTTTAGATATCACTAAAATCCTAGCACTATCTTCAAACCCTTATTTACAAATATTTGTGTACTAAATTCTTTATATCTCATAATCTAAAAGTCCAAATACTATGAAACTTTCATTTATAGCTTTTTAATATAATAATACACCTTTTTAAAAATTTTGAAAAAAAAATTCGTCCAAAAACTCAAGATATGGCAAATCCCATTACTATCAACAAAACAACCTACTTACTGCCTTAGAATTTGATCTACTGTCTTTGACTCCCAATATCTCCTTCTTTAGAACTTCAAATGTAATAATTCTTCTATATTAGGTGTAGAACTTGAAATCACCTCTCTAGCCGCACCTCTCGATCTCCAAAAGCTCTTGTAGAACTCCTCCAATCCTCAAAAGAGTGATAGTAGGTACAATTTGTACACCCTAACTTCAAGCGCCTACTCCTCCTTCAAAAAAACTTCAAATCCTTTAATTTTTTTACCAAAATTGTAGTCCAAAAAACATGCTTTCTAATCCTAGTTTTTGATTTTCGAATGGCCTCCTTGAAGTTGCCAAAACCCTTATTCTTGTTGTAGGTAGCCTCCTCAAAGCCTATTGGGCATGACCATTGATCAATAAGAATTAAGAACTTTATCCCTGATCTTCATTCATCTATGCCTTAATTTCATCCCTCCTAATTAGCCTCCTACTAGCTTAAATTTTCATCCTTAGATCCCAACCTTCTCTAAATATTTAGGTTTTATACTAAATATTTAGGTTCTAAATAATTTAAACCCCATAACCAAACTAAGTAAAAATCTAAAATAAATTTTCTTACACCAATTCCCTTGAATTTACTTTATTAACCATTCTAATACATATCTAAACCTATAAACATATTATGCATTTTGAGTGGATTTTATATACTGTAAGCAATTACAGTATGAGACCGGAGTAGACCCAAATTAATATTTGTCTCAATTCTTGAGTGCATGTGTAGCCAATAATGGTAGAACTGAAGATATTTGGTTGAGATGGGTGCCAATGACCTTGAAAGACATGGCATTTGAATGATACAATTGCCAACCCGTGGATCAATTTTCTAATTGGGAGGCATTGAAAAATATATTTTTAATCTATTTTTGACCAATTGGATTTGAAGAACATCTCAGGGAAAGGTTAATGAAAAGTAGAATGGTACCAAGAGAAGCAATGCAATCATATTATAGCCGAGTAGTAGATATCCTTTGTAAATGGCTAAATAACCAAATATCAAAATTATTTATTTTGTCTATATTGGTTAACAGACTATACCCACTATAATTAAAAATATTTATGAAAGAAGCTCAATCAGTGACTATTGCTTCTTCACTTGATAGAGCTAAGGTATAGAAAGAGTGTCATTATGACCAATTCTTAACCACTGGAGCCACAATGATTCCATCTCAAGGAATTTATCAAATGCCAACCTGAATTGAAATAGTGGAAAGTTATCCAAGAATGATTGATTATGGTGCAAATCTTAGTGCTAATCTACAAAGAATAGTTAATGCTATCTTGTTACAGGCAATACCACCAACAATTGCAGTTTCATATTCTTCATACTCCTCATATCAAAATCCAATACCTACAAAAGAATTATCTAATGAATTAGTATTGAAGGATCCAAATGAGACTTTATTATTAACTTTGACAAAAAAGATGGACAAATTGGCTATTAATTTGCCAAAAGATAAGGAGAAGAGGCACAAATTGACCAATATGCAACCTAATATTTGATACAATAATTGTAAGAGTCAACACCATTTGGTAACAGAATGTTTTTCACCACCCCAAATGATTGTATAATGTACATTTTGTGGGGGCAAGCATAACACCACAAATTGTTGGAATTTACAAAAGCAACAGCAATTCAATAATTAGACCATGATTCCACTAACTTTGTGGGATGTTAATCAAGTCTAGACAGAAAATAGATTTGGCTAGAATAAAAATCGTTCAAATAAATAAAATAGGAATTTTTCTAATTTTTAAAATTTGGCATATAATCAAAAATATGGATCCAATTCTCAAGGTATTGTACAAAATCAGCAAAGATATTTTCAATATCCATCATTCATAAAGCAATTCCAGATTTTATAGTACCAATTGGTCAACCGGGATCATTTATCCATCCAACCTGGAACAAGCCTAGCCGGTATATATCAGTAGAAACACCCGACATCCATAATGGGATCAAAAGAAAGCCACTTTGATGTTACCATTGTAGGCAATTAGAACATTATACTAATAAATGTCTCAATCCAAGAGCTAGTGATGAATATACTCCAATTCATAGAAATTGTAAGCAATCGGGACATACATATCAGCAATGCAATGCTCTATTTAATTTTAATAATCAAAATAAACATATGCAGCTGCAAAATAAAATAGAAGATAATAATTGAGCTCTACAAGATTCTCCAATAAATCGGATGGAATGCATCTATGCAGTATTTATCTGGGCGTAACAGAAAAGAAAAGACCCTATTCTATTTGTGAGAGCACCAGTTGCTAAGGACCAATTTAATTCAATGATGGAAATTCCAAATCCAATACCAGTATCGAAGATGTTACCAATGTTGGGATATGGTCCGTTTGTGCAACTCGATGATGTCGTAATACAGAGATATTAATTCAACCTAAACTAGTACTGATATCTGCAAAGTTCCAGAAGCCATCTTATCCATTAAAAGATCCTCTCATGGATAGGAATTTCGACAAAATTCATTTAACAATTCCAATTCTGAACTCCATACATAAATTATCTCAAGGGATTAAATTGAAATCCATGAAAAAGAAAAGGGCCATGGGAATCAGTGCCAATATGAAACTATTTGATATTTTGAAAGATTTGGATGAAATTAAACCTTTAATTTCAATGAAGATATTATTAATAGTTGTGTCAGAATATCATTCTATATTAAATTTATTGTTAATACGACGTAGAGCTCATAATAAAGAGATTCATGAAGTTAGTCTAAATTCCAATCCGGATGCACCGACTATTGATGTATCTATTGATGATCTTTTTATTGCCAGAGTTCAAATGGATGAAGATTCTAGAGTGAATGTAATGACTGCTGATATAATAGAGAATTTGGATTTAGCTGAGTTGTTATCCACGACCTTAGTATTGAGAATGGTTGACCACAATTGTATAAAGCCTATGGATATTCTTTGTAGTATTGATACTGTTATTGTTGTAATCATATAAAAGATTGATTATATTATTTTTTGACTATAGAGTTCCACATTATTATATCTAATTCTACTGGGTTGGCCATTGTCGTGTTGTGATTTGGCCACCATGTGAAAAAATTGTATATATATATTTAATATATAATTTATTATATAGTTAAGTGAAAGCTATAATAATAGATTTAATTGGATATAAGATGTAGTTAGGTTGCTTTTGAAGATGATTTTATGTTGATAATAGCTTTTATATATTTTAAATCATCTTTATTAAACATTGGTATTCTTTAAGATCTTGTTTGCTTCTTTTATTTGATTTTAAGAATATATATTATGTAAATCTTATAAGAAAAAGAATTAGAAAGGTGTTTTTAGTACAAAGGGGGATAGTTAGGCCATCTATGTGAATGAATGGAGATGGATGATAGAAGTGTCTATTCCTATTAGCTAAAAATCATGCCCAATGGACTTCAAAAAGGTTGCCCGAGGGTTTATAAGGAATTAGGATTTTATTCTTGGAAAGGAATCAAACATTAGAGGCTAAGATCAGCAAGTTTGGATTTTTGGATATGGTTTTGGTATAAATCTTGTATGATTTGGACTTTTTATAAAAGAGATATAGGGGCTCAAAGTTAGGATATTGAAATTGTATATGTTGTCACTATTTTAGACATAACTCACGTGTACAGGGAGCAATAGAAGATCGATGTCATACTGCATTTATGTGCAGTGTACAAATATATTATATATCTTGTATCTATTGTTAATACATGTGTGAGTGCTAGAGGTTATTTTAGAAGATATTATAAGGAGAGGATTTATTATAGCCACTTAGTTAGTGAATTAAGATAGCTATTTGTTTTGTTCCTACCTTATTTATATCCTAGAATAGACTCTTTTATAATTAGAAGAAAGATAAAGATTATTTTATCTTTCTTGTTGATTTTTGAAGTAAAATGGATCTTGTGAGGGATAAAAAAGAAGAGCATGGGGTGAATAGGGCCTGTCCACTAGAATTTGGCTGCCCATACGGGCGTATCATAGTCTAATATGGAAGGAAAGGAAGATATACTCCTCTTGCTAGACCTAGGATTTGGAAGTTTTGAGTGGTGAATTTTGGAGAGAGGTAGCTCTGCAGAGATAGAAGCTTTTATTATGAAAATTAGGAGGTATGTTCTTCAAATTGTGAAGATTCTAGAACCTATTTACTTTCTTGTATTGGAGTTGTGAGCAAAAAATTATGTTTGTTTTAGTAGAATGAGGTCTATTGCTATCGAAAAGTGATAGTAGAAACTTCGATCTGCCACTGCAAGTTTGATTTCAAGTCTTTCTTAGTGAAACTTATTAACAATGTAGGAAATTGTGCTAGCTTTCTATCAAGACATCTCTTGTAGCATTTGGAATTGGAGAGCAAAAGTTATAAGCTTGAGAAAAGAAAAGGGTTTGCTACCACCTGATGAAGAAGGGCAGAGACTTTGTTCAACTACCCAAGTCGGAAAATATCTTCAATCTTTTTGATATTTTAGATGATTATAGTGGCTTGTGTAAGCTTTCTATGAAAACAAAAATCAATACATTTGAAGCTTTGATGAAAGTTTTATGAGCCGTGAAGTGTCAAGAGGGCAAATTGTTGCTAGGGTTTGAAGAGTAGAGTCAACTAGCTATAAAATCTGGAATTTGAGAGGCATGCATGCGAAATTTTAGAACAAATTAGATGATGGAGTGAGCTTTCTAAAAAGCTATTGCATGCCCAATTTAGAGAAGGAAAGTAATCACAACAAAGGCTGAAGTGAAGAGGAGCTTTGTTGCCTTTGCATTTGTTGGGAAATTTTGGTGACTATTTCTTTTAGCCATAACTTTTAAATGGTAAGTAATCTATTTGTGAAACTTTTAAATGGTAAGTAATCTATTTGTTGCACTAGTTTATTTGAAGCTTGTGGGGCAAACAAATCTCTTGAGTCTTCTTCTCTTGATGCTTGAAGGTTTGATATGATAACTAATTTGCTTCTATCACTTTATTCAATCTTCAAATAGACAATTACATCTTGATGAGGGCTTTAGTTTAACTCTTTTTTTCTTTATGAATATTCTTTGAAACCAATCTTCACTAAGAATTTTTTATCGAATATGTTTGAGTTTGTGGAGATAGAATCGATGAAATTCTTGTACTTTTTGAGGCGCATTGGTGAGATTTATGATGAATTTTCATGTGCGCTCATTAATATCATAGCTCCACCAATAAACAAGCTATTCTAATTTGTCCCACCTTTGCCGTGAATCAAGCACCTTTTTCACCTCATATTCTTCATGGTCTTCAATTTCAATACTAGGTGGTGATTGTTGTATTCTTCTTGGAATATGTGACTCTGTTTAAGGTTTTAAAAGAATGATATGAAAAACTAGATGTATCTTCATAATAGATAGTAATTCCAGGCAATATGCCACCAGATTAATTTATATCTAGATTGAAAATGGTCCCAACCTTCGATAGTCCAACTTATTGCATAGCCGCTTGGTCTTGATATTTTGTCAAAGAAACTATACCTTATCTCTAATATGAAAAGCAAGCGGTTGATTCTTAAATTTATCTGTAGATGCCTTGTAAGTATCTTGAGCTGCTTGTAATTGAAGCTTCAAGGTTGTTTAGTGTTGTGAAAGCTGTTTTGTAAATCCTTCAATTGTTGGATTATTATTCTTTGATATATTCTATAGATCAAACTTTTGATGATATCTATAATTGGAATAAAATGGTATTTACTGGATTGAAGCATGAACAATATTATTATATATAAACTTTGCTAATGGTAGATATAAGATCCAATCGTCTTGTTGATAATTAATGCTGAATCGTAAATACTGCTCCAAAATTTAATTAACTCATTCTGTTTGGCTATTAGTTTGAAGATGGAAAGCCAAGGAAAGTTTAATATCCATATTTAATATTTTTAAAAGATATTTCTAGAACTTAGATATGAATTGGGATCCTTGATCGGATACAATATCATTTGATAGGTCATGATATCGATATACATTGTTAAGAAAAAGCCTTGCCATTTTTTCACTAAACACAATCTTTTTACAAGGGATGAAATGAGCCATTTTTGTAAGTCGATCAACCACTACAAAGATGTTGTCTAATAAATTGGCTAGCGATAGATCTGTTATCGTAATATGTGAAGTCTTGCTTGAGAATACTCTGAACACCTAGCTGTAAAAGATAAAAAAGAAATATACAACAACAAGATCCTAATAATTCTAATAAAATCTTAAATAACTTCTATTAAACCTTAATAATATTAATCAAGCTTTGATCCAATGTTAAAAAAATTATAAAAAATAAATAAATGAATCATACATTAATCATAAAAAAAATAAGTCAAATATTAAAATCCTAAATCAAATATTGATCAAATCCTAAGTCAAATCTTGATCAAATTTTAAATCAAACCTTGATCAAACCCTGAGTTAAACCTTGATCAAATCCTAAATCAAACCTTGGTTAAATCCTAAGTCAAACCTTTATCAAATCCTAAGTCAAACCCAGATCAAACCTTAAGTTAAACCTTGGTTAAATCCTAAATTAAACCTTGGTCAAATCCTAAGTCAAACCTTGGTCAAATCCTAAGTCAAATCTTGATCAAATCCTAAGTTAAACCTTGGTTAAATCCTAATTCAAATCTTGGTCAAATCTTAAGTCAAACCTTGGTCAAATCCTATATTAAACCTTTGTCAAATTCTAAGTCAAACCTTGATTAAATCCTAAGTCAAACCTTGGTCAAACCTTAAGTCAAATCTTGATCAAATCCTAAATCAAACCCTAATCAAATCCTAAGTCAAACCTTAGTTAAATCCTAAGTTAAACCTTGGTTAAATCCTAAGTCAAACCTTGGTCAAGTCCTAAGTCAAATCTTGCTTAAATCCTAAGTCAAATTCTAAATCAAATCCTAATCCTAATCAAATTCTAATAAAATCCTAATCAAATTCTAATCAAATATGAAATCCTAAATCCAAATCCTAATTTTAATCATATCCTAATAAAATCCTAATCAAATATTAAATCCTAAATCCAAATCCTAATCAAATCATAGTTAAATCCTAATTCTAATGAAATCTTAATTTAATCCTAATCAAATATTAAATCCTAAATCTAAACTCTAAATCCTAACCAAACCCTAACCAAATCCTAATCAAACCTTAAGCAATTTCTAAGGCAGTTTTAGAACCTCAATAACTACCAAAAATACCATTGATCTTGACTGAAAATTTACACATGCCTTAACAACTAAGTTGACAACAACACATCAAGTTTGAAGAAGATCAAACTTACCAAAAAGAAGAAAAACCTATAAATCTGTTCGAGTGTGGGCTAGCCTCTTTTTCCAATCTTAATGCTAATATTCCAGCACCTAAACTTCTTATTCTCACCATTCAATTGCTTTTAAATTTCATATGTGCATAGAAAATTAAGTCTTCTATCTGTAGACACAAATTTCACTCAAATCCAATTTGAAGATTGCTCAAAATCTACAAAATCCTAATTGACCCTCAAAACCCAATTCTCGAGACCTTAATCTACTTAGACCTCAATTACTTATAATTAAATTATTAGATTAAGCTCAAAATTGTAGCACAAATTGACAACAATAATACCAACCAATCTATAATATTTTAGTTATAGATCTATTATAAAACTTCTGTAATTGTCCAAAGTATAAATCCTATTTTATTTTATAAAATCAAAAGTTGCCTAAAACAATCATGACTTTGCAAATCTCTTACAAAATCAATATTGATCTAAATGACTCCAAATTAAATCTTATGCAAAACCTTTTAAGTTTTCTTTCTAATTCCTTTCTTTGATTTTCCAAAAAACCTTTCATCTATCATAAGCATGCTATTTTGTGCCTTAGGATTTGATTTTGACCTAATTTCATAACCAGCCCTCTCCAAGTATCAACTCTTAGAAATTTGTAGTAAATTTTTTTGAAACCTATTATCAATTCTTTTCTAAAGATTTTTATATTTTTTATTTTTCTAATCTACTTTGTTTTGTCTTATTTATGGCCATACAAAGCAATTAGAAGTCACTTCTATAAAAGGCAACATTAACATCTTTTGATTTTTTTCTACCTCCTTCTCTATTATTTATTTTTCTAAGATAATTTTCTCAAATATTTTCATTTAAACTTTTCTATAATATAACCATTTTTTTTTCTTTCATCTAATGGTCATATTATTACATGATATTATGATGAAATCCATTGAGATAGAGGACCATGCCCGTCTTAGAATAGCCAAGGGTCATAAGAGTTCATAAAAGCGATGTCAAGGATTTTTGGACCTTGAACACATGTTACAAGAGAAGACAAAGTTCTTCAGTGCCTTCTATATTTGAAGCCATCAAAAATCTCAAGAAATAAATTCTAAGGTCTTATTAAATCCAAAGTGACCCACAGTTGGAAAGTCATGGCAAGATTGAAGAACATGCAGTCATGTTGGTCCTTCTAGAATATACAAACATTCTTCAAAGTATAGAAGGTCTTCTGCAAATTTGAACTTATCAGTATTTTTTCTCATGTGATGCTTGATATCAAAGGCCAAAGTATCATTAATAATTGTAGCACGCACCTCATTGAGGAAATTAGGATCAATAGGTGCAGATGTAATGGTGGCACAAAGGCAAAATTGCTCATGTTTCAATAAGATTGTATATTGTTGATTAAATGCTATCTCCTCTACTCTTGGTGCAAGATATGATCTTTTCAATAGAATATTAGATAATCCTTGTTACTTCCCTAGGCAATAGGTGATAAAAAAATTAAATCAAGATAGCGACATGTTCCATTGAGTTTGGCGGTGGTTAAAAATCCGAGCTGACATAAAATATTCTAAGTTCTTATGATCTATATACACAATCAAGGTGCATTGCGTCTTCAAAAAAATGATGCCATTCTTCAAAAGAATCCACAATAGCAAAAAGTTCCTTATCGTGGATTCAATAATTGATTTTAGTAGTAGAAAACTTTCGAGAATAGAATGTAATATGATGGAATTTGTTATTTATACCTATTTGTGAAAGTACAGCCCCTAGTACAAAATATGAAGGATCAGTCTCAAAGTAGAATGCCTTTGTAAAATCTGGATGCATCAATATTGATGCTATAGTAAACACCATCTTGAGATCTTGGAATGCCTGTAGTGCTTGAGGCCCCCATTTTAACTTGTCCTTACATATCAATTGTGTAAGAGAGGCGGCAACTTAAGAGTAATTTTTTATAAAGATTCAATAGAAGTTAGCAAATCTAAAAAAATATTGTATGTCTCTCACAATCTTTGGAATAGCCCATTGCATAATGGCCTCTATCTGCTTGGGATCTATTGTCAAACTTTCAAAAGATACAATGTATTCCAAAAATTCCATCTGAGATTGATGAAATATGTATTTCTCTGATTTGGCATGTAAATTTGTATCTCGCAGCTTTTATAATATCAGCTTAATATGCTCCTCGTGTTCCTCCAGATTTTTTGAGTAGATCAAGATGTCATTAAGAAAGATCACTACAAACTTATCCAAATATTTCTAAAATATGTCATTTATTAAATGCTGATAGATAGTGGGTGCATTTGTTAGTCCAAAGGGCATGATATTATATTCAAAATGTCCATACCTTATCCAAAATGTGATCTTCCATTCATCTCCCTCCTTGATTTGTACTAGATTGTATGCTCCACAAATATCTATCTTAGTATATATCTTAGCTTGGCAGTAAAAAGTTCTAAGATTAACGGTAGTGGATAACGATTCTTTGCCATTATCTTATTTAATCCTCGATAATCAATGCACATATGCAAAGAACCATCCTTATTTTTCACAAAAAGTATAGGTGCACCTACTAAAGACTTTGAATGCTTGATGAAATTCTTTACAAGATTTTCATCAATATAATCTTTTAATACTAAAAATTTATTTTGAGAAAGATTATAGATTAGGCCAAAAGATGGTTGTGTTCCTTCCTAAAGATCTATAGCATAATCATATGGTTGATGCTCTGATAATATATTAGCATTCTTTTTCTGAAAAACATCTTAAAATTTATTATATTGCTCTGGAATACTTGCCAATGAAGCCATATCTCATTTAATTAAAGTTGCATAAATAATAAATGGTGTACCTTCTTCGGCTGATTTTATGAAAGTCTTTGTTCTAATAAATAAAGATTTATTATTTCAAGGCCTCTTATATTATTGAACAGGTAGATTTTCCTGGCGTAATATACATAGTTTTGCATCCTCAAGCGCAAAAGTTGGGAGTGGATGCAATCTAGATTGTGGTGCTTTAGATGTTGTATCATTATAAAGTTTTGCAATAATGCCTTTAATCTCCGCAATCCTAACAGACAAAGTAGTAAGAGTACTTATAATGGCATCTAACTTGGACTCAGAAGATTTGGTCATATTAATGTCTTGACCTCCAACCATTTCAAGAGAAAGAAGGAAAGAATCTATAAGAAAATAATATCAATTTAGAAAAGGATTATCCGCAATCTCTAAAACACTTTAAGAGCTTCAAGGAGAGAGGTAATCTACTCTCTCACAAGAAAGAACAAAGCTCCAAAATTGATGAAGAAAATATCAGTTTAAAAGAGGATAATCTGCAACCTCTAAAGTGCTAATATACCTTTGAATAGAAGGATAATCCACTCTCTAAGAAGAAGGATCCAACTCTGATATTGAAGATGAGGACAATTTCAACAAACTGTCAAAGACACAAGAATACAGAATAAAGGACTTAAAACCAAGATAGGATTTCTAAAAGAAACCAACAAGAACTTGAATTAAATAGTTGAATACACGAATAAAATCAAAAAAGGTGAATTACAATTCCAAGAGATGCGTTGTCGAGACTGAAGAACTCTTTAGCCTCGATCCATATATATACTCATATGTAGGATACTTCTTGAGTGGCTACCATCAAACTAAGAAGCTTCTCAAGTAACTTCTATCAACTGAGAAGCTTCTTGAATTCTTTCCACTAATTGGAAAGTTTTTTGAGCTCTTTCCACTAACTGGGAAACTTCTCAATAAACTTTCAGTAACTAATAAGCTTCTCAATCAACTTTCATTAACTAAGAAGCTTCTCAACCGACTTTCACTAACTTGAGAAGTTTCTAGAATATTCTAGAAGGTTTTGTAAACTTATAAAGTGTCTATTCTTAACAGTGATGAGGGTCATTCTGATGCGGAGTATAATGAAGTTACTAATTCAATGCAAATTGATGATGATCCAATTCACACACAAAAGTAAAGCGTGTTATATTAAAATGGAAGACCCAAGGAATATTTAGTATACTTAGAGGACATAACAAATTTTGATCATTTTATCACCAATTGGATGAATAATTCTACGATTAATGAAATTTATACATTGGAACCAGAATTGGATAGTTCCAATTTGTCGGATTATATAAAGGATTCAGAGCAAGAGAGGAAATCAAATCAGAGATTGTTGTGAAACTAGTTTATCAATCCATTAATTTGGACACCAATGAAACACAGCAAATGATCAAAGTATTTACCGATATTACGGGTATAGAGCTAAGAAATTGGAAAGATTTCTTTTTAAATCATAAATCAGCGTTTGCTTAATTGTATGTGGATTTAAAAGGTATTCTGCCAAAGTTTGTGAGCATGGAATTACTTTAGAAGAAGATGCTATACCAGTTTGTGAATGACAACACCGCCTTAATCCAAAATATTTCTTCATGGTAAAAGAGGAAGTGGATAAATTTTTAAATGTGGACTTCATATATCTAGTACCAAATAGTGAATGGATTTCACCAATTGTGATAATATTGAAGAATTATTAGGGTTTGATCAAGATTGATTAGGATTATTTTAGGATTTGTTAAGGTTTGATCAAGGTTGACTAAGGTTTGTTTTAAGATTTATTAGGGTTTGACCAGGATTGACTAGGATTTCTTTAGAGTTTGTTTTAGGATTTGTTAGAATTTGACTAGGATTGACCACGATTTAGTTAAGATTTATTTTTGAGTTTGTTAAAATTTAAATAGTATTTATTAGGATTTGACCAAAGTTGATTAAGATTTAATTAGAATTTGTTTTAGGATTTATTAAGATTTAACTAAGATTGAGTAGGATTTAATTAGGATTTGTTTTAAAATTTGTTAGAGTTTGATCAGGATTAATTAGGATTTAGTTAGGATTTATTGTAGGATTTGCTAAAGTTTAATTAAGATTGATTAGGACTTAATTAGGATTTATTTTAGAATTTATTAGGATTTAATCAGGGTTGACTAGGATTTAATTAGGATTTGTTTTAGGATTTGTTAAGGTTTGACCAGCGTTGACTAGGATTTTAGGATTTCTTAGGATTTGATTAGGATTGACTAGGATTTAATTAGAATTTGTTTTAAGATTTGTTTGAATTTAACCAATATTGATTAGAATTTAATTAATGTTTGATTAAAGATTATTTAGAGATTGATTAGAGAGGTTAGAACTAATTATTATTGCATATTTTTTTTTTGTCTTCCACAACCAGGTGCTCGGAGCATTCTCAAGTAAGACTTTATGACAAACGACATAATTTGGTGAACCTGACGTAAAAAGCTTGAGGTGGAAAATTATTAGAATTTTTTTGGATTTATTTGACTTATGGAGAAGGAAGGCAAGAGAGTTGAAGGAGGAATTATGGATGGTGCATCAATTGGAACTTCTAGTGGAGTTGTAAGTAGAGCAACAAGTGGAGGTAGCAAAGGAGGACAAGGATGTATTTTGATCCTAACTCTGCAAGCATGTTTGAAGCATTTACTTTATTCATACAACAACATCAAGTGAAAGATTACAAAAAAGGGATGGAAAATAAGACATTACAGGCAGTTGTGGACAAGATCGACCAGTTTGAAGGGAAGAACATTACGAAATATTTAAGATGTTAAATTAAGAAAACGGAATTGAAGCATGTTTTTGAGAAAGAGATGGTTCAATTATTTGAACTCACTATTATATGAGAGATAAAAAACCATGTGAAGTCCATTATAGGACAATTTAGAGGTTCATGGAAAAAAATTTCTCAAGCATTAAAGAATGAGTATTTTTTTGAAGACAGTGATTAGGTTATAAAAAGGATGTTTTTTGAATGGATTGAAAGGCCTAAGAAGGATCTTTAAGCAATAGAATTATTGAAGGATTTTGAAAGGCAATATTCCCATCTATCAATGAAAGAGAAGCTATTACTAGATCCAAGCAAAGTAGAGTTTTTTCTTCAAGCGGTTGATGGAGAGCTATAGGAGAAGTTGGAAATTTTACTTGAAGATAAAGAAGAAGAAGAAGGACTGACACCGAATTGGAAGGAAGTAGAAGAAATAATTGGAATACTTACAAAAAGAGAAAGGAAAAAAGATAGGGTGGGTATTCAAAGACCATTGCAAGCTTCTAAGGTGAAATTGCCTACGAATCATCCTGCACCTATGATTCAACCTTCAATGGCAACATCAAATAAAGAAGAAATGGGCATTGATGAAATCATATGAAAGATGAGAGATTTACAAATAAAATTTGTAAAACTTGAAGAAAAGGGCCAATCATCAAAAGTATCAACAAGACAAAAATTTGGACAAATAGATGGTATAGTACATAGGTGCATGTGGTGTGATAGCGTGGATCATTCAAGAAAGGAGTGTGAAGATTTTACAGAGGTGCTATACAAAGGAGTTGTTTTTTTCAAAGATGGTATGATACATTTAAAGGAGAGTGGAAAAAAATTAGAGACAAACTTTCATAAAGGAGGAATGAAGGTACTTGCAAGAGAATCAATTAAAATCTCAAGCAATGAAGCGTCAACATATTGGGTGGAAGAAAATCGAGGCAAGTGTTTAAGCATAAATCTTGAACTTCCAAGAGAATCTAATTCTTTGTGGACAAGTACAATGAGTTATGCTGAAAGAGGAAAATTTACCAAAGATGATTTAAAAAATGTTGGCAATGACATTTGACAAATTATTGGATGGAATGATCTAGTAGATGGATTATCGATACATGCTCATATTGCAAGGAATCAATATGATGCATTAATAGAAAAAAAAAGAAGAAGAGATGAGAATAATGAAGGGCCATCAAAAAGGACTACAAGAGGAGAAAAAACACGATAACAAAAAAATCCTATACATGAAGAGACAAGGAAAAATGTTCCTACAAAAGAAAGAGATTTTATAAAAGAGAAGGGAAAGGCCCTTGCTTATAAATTTGAATCAAATATTGAGGCTGCTACTGATTTGAAGAAGGTATTAGAGGAGCAGATTTTAAGTAGAAAGGTTGAATTTACAATTGGTGAGATTTTAGGAATTACAAATCGAGAGTTTCATGAAGTTATTATTGATACAATAAAAAGAAAATGACAATCTATTGGTGATACTATAACATCAAATATACAAGGTATAAAGACAATGGAAAGCAATAAAGATGAAGATATTGAAATGCAATTGGTTGGAGATGTTTCACGAGTCAAGTTCACAGATAAAGAAGATAATATTCAAGCTTCTAGTCATTATTTTTGAAGTCTTTGAGCTAGAGCTACAACAAAATCTTTAGTAAAATTAGGAGAATTAGAAGAGCCAATTATAGCACTAATTGATCATGATTTTGAAATCAATTTGATATCAAAAGAATTATATAAAAAAGAAAAATAGCCAATTGATACTGAACATGGATGGATGATAAGATCAACAAATAATTCAAAGGGAGAATTGTATGGAGCTTGTCTAAATATAAAGGTAATGATAGGAGATGTCATTCATGAACAACATTTCTTTATATAAAATATGTCTATATGTCGAATTATATTGAAAAACCATTTATTACTACTACAAGAATGGAAACAAAGGTTATGAATGATGGTTCAGCCTATGCAAGAATAAGAAGCCAAGATGGAATGAAAGCAGTTCAATTTTTTAACTATTTGTGCTGATCATGAAAGAAATCGTAATAAGTTGAGAGATAAGCCATTATCAAATGAGAACTTTGAAGACCTTGAGGATTTTTACCGCACACCATTATAAAGCAAGATTGCAATAGGTTAGAGGAAGACATGCTGCTATTGAATTTAATAAAGATGATATTATCTATTGGACTTATTGGATTGAAATAAGATGGTGTATTTTCTCTTAAAACTATTAAAAGGATGAAAAGAATAGATAAACGTTATATTAAAAATATGGAAAAAAGTTTGAAAGAAAATAGAGGATTAGTTAAGGATGAATTTATATCAGGAACATTTGAAAAAGTTAGATTTACAGATACTATGGGAGAATTAAATTATTTATTGCAATATAGACTACAAGAAGATAATAAAATTATCAATGTATGTTCTAAAGAATTTTATGATGAAATTCAAAGCTTTTTGAAAAATTTAAGTCGCTAAGAGATATGTGTTGAAACTAAGTATAAATCAGTGGCAAAAAAGGTTAAACCAGTGGCTTTACTACTACCATCAAATTATGAAGAAAAGATGAGAGGAGCATCTACACAACCAAATTTGAGGGATCCCAAGAAGATATGGTATAAATTTATGGATGCTATATTAGATGGATTAAAAGTTGGATATAAAGGATTTTTGACAAAATGTAAAGAAAAATGCTTTAGAAATATGCTCTCATGTTATGGAAAGGCTTTTGCATTTGAAGCACATGAAATTGGATGTGTTAATTCAAATATTGTAGTACCTATGGTTATTTTTATTGTTTCTCATGAACCATGGAATTTACGACCAATTCTAGTACCAAGAGCACATTTATCCAAGTTGATAAACTTACTCAATGAAAAGATTGAAATGGGGATTTTAGAACCATCTATAGTACCTTATTCAAACCGATGGTTTACGATATCCAAGAAAAATGAAACAATGAGATTTATACAAGACATGCAACCTATAAATAAAGTAACTATTAGAAATATAGATTCAAGTCCAATTGTAGATAAATTTACAAAGGCATTTGCTAGAAGAACAATCTATTTGAAGGGTGATCTTTACTCAAGATATGATCAATTTCAATTGGCATTACAAAGTAGAGATTTAACTACTATGAAGACTCCATTGGATTTGATAAGAATGTATATATTGCCTCAAGGAGCTACTAATTTAGTAGCTCATATGATGAATGGAATGAACAAAGTATTGAGGGAATTTATACTAGAAAAGACTATGCCATTTTTAGATGATGTTTCAATTAAAGGATGTACAAAAGAAGAAAAAGATGAGATATTGGATCAGAAAGATTGTAGAAGATTTGTTGCAAATCATATTATGGATTGTGAAAAGATTTTATCAGAGTTGGAAGAAGTACATTTGACCTTATCAGGTATAAAATCTATATTTGGAATAAATAAAATATTATTTGTTGGACACATGTGTGGATTATATAGACGTAAGTCAAGTATTGAAAAGGTTGATATTATTAAAAAGATAAAAGAATGTGCAAACACTACAGAAGTCAAAAGATTTTTAGGAGCATGCATTTTCTATCATATATGGATATTTCATTTTGTACATGTAGCAGATCTATTATATGAGTTGCTAAGGAAGAATAAAAGGTTTCAATGGAAAGAAGAATAAAAAAAAGCTATGGAAAAATTGAAACTTCTTTGTTAACCTCCAACTTTGAAGAAAGTGAATTATGAATGTGGAAGACTAGTAATATTAATAGTTGATACAAGTCCAATTGGAATAGATTGGACAATTGGATAAGATGATGAACAAAGGAATAGATATGTATTACGGTTTGGAGCAAAGGTTTTGAATATTAGCTAAAAGAGCATATGTACATATTAAAATAGAATTATGGGATATAGTAACTGCTATGAAAAATGAAAAGGAGTATTTGATTGGTGCATCAGTAGTTATAGAAACAGATTGTCTGCCTTTACTAGGCATGATTACAAGTTATTCAACTCCTGATATTGCTATGTTAAGGTGGATAGCATATATCAAATCTTTGAATTCAGAGTTTAAACACATTGCAGAGAAGGATAATTCAGTTGCAGATATGTTATCAAAGGCAAGGTATTATGATGAAGAAGATATGATTGATATGGAAGATGATGTGGATACAAATTTTTATACTAATGCATTATCAAAAGAAGAAGGTACATGTTTGACTATACCATTGGAATTATTTTTAAGAGACTTATATGAAGGTGAATAGGAAGATATTGGAAAGTATCTAAATACATAAAAGCGACAAGAAGGTTGGACAAATCAAAAATTTAAGAAAATTTGTAAGAAAGCCTATAGATATTTTTTATGTGATGGATATTTATAGAAGCATCCAAAAAAAAGAGGAGAAGTACTACAATGGGTGATATGTGATTTAAAAGCTCAACAAAAGATTATCAAGGAATTTCATGAGAGTTTGTAGACATGATATAAAGGAATATGGACAACTTTTATTAAATTGAAGGAAAAATATTGGTGGAAAGGTATATATAAAGATGTGGTTGATTTTATAGGATCATGTAAAATTTGTCAATTTTATTCTAACATTCGACATCGAGATGAATTACATCTAATTTATTCTCTAGTATTACATTATAAGTGGATAGTGGATTTAGTGGCAATGCCTATGGGACTTAGACAAATGAAATATTTGGTACTCGCACGTGAAGATTTATCAAATATGATTGAAGGACAAGTATTAAGAACAAAGAGTACTGAAGGTATATGTTGATTTCTCTTAGAAGACATTATTTGTCGCTATGGTTGTATAGAAAAAATCATGGCAGATAGAGATGAATTGGATGCAAAAGAAGCAAGAAAACTCTTTAATAGAATGGGAATCAAATTTTATTTGACAATAGCTTATAGTCCAGAAGGTAATGGGAAGAGTGAGCATAGACATTCACCTATTGTTAAGGCACTAGTAAAAGTATGCAATGGCAAGTACATCAATGGCCAAAGCTACTACCATTTATATTATGGACAAATCGTACAACTCATAATACAATGACTGGTTATATGCCTTCTGAATTAATATATGGATAAAAGCCAATTATACCAATAGAAAAAATAGTGCCTATATGGAGAATATTATCTTGGAAGGATGATCTTAACAGAGAAGAGCTTTTAGCATTACGGATTCAATAGTTAGAAAGAAGGCCTGAAGACATTGAAATGACAATAGGAAGCTTGAAAGAAGCAAGGGAAAAGAATAAAGAAAGATTTGATAAAATGCATCGACTACAGCCTAAGAAAATAAAAGAAGGTGATTGGGTATAAGTGAATGACAATAGTTTGGACAATCAACATAGTACATTATGAAAATTTTCTAAGCGTTGATTTGGACCATATGTTGTGAAAGAATTCTATAGTAATAGAACATATATGTTACGGGAACTTGATGGAACATATTTGAAGAAACCTATTGCAGGCAAGCGAGTCAAGTTATTCAGACAAAGAGGAATATACATTTTGATGTAGAACAAAATCTATTGAGGGATATTGAATCAAAAGAGGAGGAACGATTTAAAGATCAAGAATTTGACCAAGATGAAAAATATTTTATATTAATACAATAACAAACTTGGCGCATGCCTGAGGATGCAGAGGTACAGGGGAGGTGGATATCGTGATGTAATATGACTATTAGATAAATGATTGTAGAAATAGTATATTATAGAAGATCTTAGCTCAAAATATTGTAGCAAATTATATTAGAAAAATAAACAATAGTAAAAAGGGAATAAAACTAATGGATATTAATGCTGCCTTTTTTACAAATGAGCTTCTATTTACTTTGTAGGACCATAAGTAAGGCAAAATAAAGTAGATTGGAAAATAAAATAATATAGGCATATATAAGAAGGAGTTAAGAATAGGTTATAGAAAAATTTACCACCAAAATCTCAAAATAGATATCCAAAGAGGATTGGTTATGAGTTGGGGTCAGAATGTGATCCTAAGGAACAAAACCATGTGCCTATGGAGGGTTGAGGGGTTTTTTTGTAGATCAAAAGGTGGGATTAGAGAGCACACAAAATGATCTTTCTTTGAAAGTTAGTTGGAAGTGATTTGAGTTGATAGTGACTTTGTTATGGCTTTGCAAATTTAGGGTTGATTTTGGTGACTCTGATTTTGTAAAATATATTGGAGTTTATATTTTTGAGCATTTTGTAAGATTGGTTATAGATCTACAAGTGATATTTTGTGGATTGGTACATACAGTAGTGCTTATAAATTGTTATAAATTTGAGCTGAATCTAATGTTTAATTGTATGTAATTGAGGTTTAAGTAGGTCAAGGTCTCAGGAATTAGGCTTTGAAGGTCAGTTGGGATTTTTGAAATCTTGAGCAATTTTCCAGTTGGATTGGAATGAAATTTATATATGTGGATAGTAGACTTGTTTTTCTACACATATGAGAAAATTGAGAGTGATTGAATAATAAAAAAGAGAGAAATTAGCACTAGAAGATCAGTATCAAGATTAGAGAAGAAGGCTGGCCAACACCCAAGGAGTTTTTAGGATTTTTCTTCTATTTGGACAGTTTGATTTCCTTCAAATTTGTTGTGCTTGTTGTTGATTAAGAGATTGAAAGGTGTACAAAGTTTCAAGTAAGATCAACGGCGTCGTATGTCATGAAGTCTTGCTTGAGAATGCTCCGGGCACCTGGTTGTGGAAGATAAAAGGGAAATACGCAACAATAACTAGTCCTAACTTCTCTAATCAATCTCTAAATAGTCCTTAATCATACCTTAACTATATCCTAGCCAACCTTGATCAAATTCAAAAAAATCCTAAAAAAAACCCTACTAAATCCTAATCAATCCTAACAAACCCTAAAACAAATCTTAACTAACCTTAGTCGAATCCTAACCAAATCCTAAAGAAATCCTAAGGTAATTTTAGAACCTCAACAACTATCAAATAAACCGTTGATTTTGATTGAAATTTTGGACACATCTTATTAATTAAGTTGAAAACAAGCACATTAAGTTTGAAGAAGATCTAACTTCACAAAAAGAAAAAAAATCCATAAATTTGCATGGGTGATGGCCGGCCTCCTTCTCTAATCCTGATGCCAATATTCCAATACCTAAATCTCTTGTTTACACTGTTCAATTGCTCTCAAATTTTGTATGTGCATAGAAAAACAAGTCTACTATCCATATACACAAATTTCACTTCAATCCAACTAGCAGATTGCTCAAGATCTCAAAAACCCTAATTAACCCTCAAAACTTAATTTTTGAGACCTTGACCCACTTAAACCTCAATTACATACAACTTAGTTGTTAGATTCAGCTCAAATTCATAGCACACATCTACAACAACAATATCCAATAACCTACGAATTTTTAGCTGTGGATTTGCTACAAAACTTTTGAAATTGCCTAAAACATCAACCCTATTTTATTTCTCAAAATCCTAAGTTGCCAAAAAAATCTTTGACTTTGTAAAGCTATTACAAAGTTATTTAGTATCCAAATCACTTCTAATCAAATCCTATGCAAAACCTCTTAAGTCTTCTTTTTAACCGCATCTTTTGATCTGCCAAAAAACTCTTGGTTTGTCCTAGGCAGCCGTTTTAGTAGCCAAAGGTCTGATTTCGACCCTGTCCTACAAACGGCCAACCCTTGGATACCAATCTAACCTATCCTAGGGATTTTATAACCCGACCCTACCCTCAACTTAATCCTAATATCAATCATGCTAGTGATTTATCCTTTTTATTATATTTTTTCTATTTTATGGCCTTTCTAAGGCAGTAAAAGAATTATTACAACCTAGAAGATAAAATTACTAACTAATTCTTATCTACTAGCTATTAAGCGAAGAAAATAAACTAAGAGGCTTTTATAAAAACCTTGTTAAAATATGTTGAATTCTTGTTGAACTAAGATAATAGAGTATTAATTGGAAAATCATTTTTAGTCATAGTTTCACCATGTAATCGTGTCACAACACAACAACGATCTTATTGAAAGATATTGAGGTTCTAATTTTTCCTAGGGTTGATTTGAATTGGTTAGAATTTGATTTAAGATTTGATTAGGGTTTGGTTTGGGATAATGGTTTGAATAGGATTTGGTTAGGATTTAGGATTTAGGATTTTTTTAGGGTTTGAATAGGATTTGCTAGGATTTGACTAGGGTTAATTAGAGTTTAATTATGATTTATTTTAGGATTTGTTAAGATTTGACTAAGGTTGATTAGGATTGTTTTAGGATTATTTAGGATTTGACTAGGATTGACTAGGATTTGTCTTAGGATTTGTTAGGATTTGACTAGGATTGACTATGATTTTTTTGAGATTTGTTTTAGGATTTATTAGGATTTGATTAGGATTGACTAAAATTTAATTAGGATTTGTTTTAGGGTTTGTTAGAATTTGAATAGGATTTGCTTGGATTTGATCAGGGTTGACTAGGATTTAATTAGGATTTATTTTAGGATTTGCTAGGATTTGACCAAGATTGACTAGGATTAATTTAGGATTTTTTTTTAGGATTTGTTAGTGTTTGAGTAGGATTTTGTTAGGATTTTTTTTTAAAGATTTGTTAGGATTTGACCAGGATTGATTAGAATTTAGTTAGGATTTATTTTAAGATTTGTTAAGGTTTGACTAGAATTGACTAGGACTTAATTAAGATTTGTTTTAGAGTTTGTTAGGATTTGACCAAGGTTGACTAGAGTTTAGTTAGGATTTATTTTAGGATTTGTTAGGATTTGACCAAGGTTGACGAGGGTTTTATGATTTGTTACGATTTGACCAGGATTGACTAGGATTTAGTTAGGATTTATTTTAGGATTTGTTTGGATTTGATTAGGATTGATTAGGATTTAATTAAGATTTGATTAAGAATTATTTAGAGATTGATTAGAGAGATTAGGACTAATTATTTTTGTATATATTTTTTTTTATCTTCCACAGCCAGGTGCCCGGAGCATTCTTAAACAAGACTTCACGACATACGACACCGGATATTAATCCAACTTATTTTGAAAGTATTTAAATTTAATCCTATCTTCATTTCAACCTTGATATCTATCATACTAATTTTTTACCTCTTTTATCCTATTTTTATTAACTTATGACTTTTTTAAAAGTTGTGAACTAGTTTCTACAACCTAAAAGAAAATTTTAATAATTAACTTTTATCTATTAGCTATTAAAACAAGAATTAATCTAAGAGGCTTTCATAAATCTTTTCTTAAGTATCTTAAGTTTCTAATGAATCAAGAAAATAAAGTATTAAGTAGAATTTATCCTTATTCATACTTTTCACTATATGAACGTGTTATAACATGACATCCACCCCCTCTGAACTTACGCATCCTCTGATATGCGCGTATGAAGCATATGTGATAGTTGGTATCATACCATCTCTTCACTTCCTATACCAAGTTCTTCTTTATCATGTTCATCATCTATTTCAATATAAATATTTTCTTCAATGTCATTGATATCTTCAACATGATCCTCCACATATATTTCTCCATCTCGTCTTTTAAAAATCTTTACTCACTTTCCAATATTAGGTATCTTCAACCTTGTACCATCCAATTCTTTCAATGAATACATAGCATTATTATGAACTATTACTATTACATACGGTGTCATAGTGCATTTATATGTAGTATGTAAAAATATTAAATATCTTATATTTATTGTTATTACATATGTGAGTGCTAGAGATTATTTTAGAAGATATTATAAGGAGAGGATTTATTATAGCCACTTATTTAGTGAATTAAGATGACTATTTATTTTGTTCCAACCTTATTTATATCCTAGAATAGACTCTTTTGTAATTAGAAGAAAGATAAAGATTATTTTACCTTTCTTGTTGACTTTTGAGGTAGAATGGACCTTGTGAGGGGTAAGAAAGAAGAGCATGGGGTGAATAGGGCCTGTCTACTAGAATTTGGCTGCCCTTGTGGGCATGTCATAGTCTAATATGGAAAGAAAGGGAGATATATTCTTCTTGCTAGACCTAGGATTTGGAAGTTTTGAGTGGTGAATTTTGGAGAGAGATAGCTCCAAGGAAATAGAAGCGTTTGCTATAAAAATTGGTGAGTGTATTCTTCAAAATGTGAGGATTCTAGAACCTATTTATTTTCTTATATTGGAGTTGTGAGCAAAAAGTTATGTTTGTTTTAGTAGATTGAGGTCTGCTGCTATCGAATAGTGATGGTAGAAACTTCGATCTGCCACTGCAAGTTTGATTTCAAGTCTTTCTTAGTGAAACTTATTAAAAATGTAGGAAATTGTACTAGCTTTCTATCAAGACATTTCTTGTAGCATTTGGAATTGGAGAGCAAAAGTTGTGAGCTTGAGAAAGGAAAAGGGTTTGCTACCACCTGATGAAGAAGGGTAGAGACTTTGTTCAACCACCCAAGTCGGAAAATATCTTCAATCTTTTTGATATTTTAGATGATTATAGTGGCTTGTGTAAGCTTTCTATGAAAACAAAAATCAATACATTTGAAGCTTTGATGAAAGTTTTATGAGCCGTGAAGTGTCAAGAGGGCAAATTATTGCTAGGGTTTGAAGAGTAGAGTCAACTAGCTATAAAATCTGGAATTTGAGAGGCATGCATGCGAAATTTTAGAACAAATTAGATGATGGAGTGAGCTTTCTAAAAAGCTATTGCATGCCCAATTTAGAGAAGGAAAGTAATCACAACAAAGGCTGAAGTGAAGAGGAGCTTTGTTGCCTTTGCATTTGTTGGGAAATTTTGGTGACTATTTCTTTTAGCCATAACTTTTAAATGGTAAGTAATCTATTTGTGAAATTTTGATATATTTTACAATGGATCATTATCTTTCCATAGACTATAAGCACGCTTGATTCAACCTTTGGATGGATTTTTTTAGTAATTTATTTAGTTTCAGCTTGTTGCATAACTTGTGTTCTTTATATGCGGTTGTATTTTGAGGTATACTTGAATATATACACACTTTGCTTATATCTTTTATACAAGTATATATACTTGTATTTATACCAAGTATTTGTATAAGTATTTGTATAAGTATTATATCAAAGATTATATACTATTTTATATAAGTATTTATATATGTATTATACCAAGTATTATTTAAGTATTTATATAAGTAATATTGAAGGGTCTATATTTTATATTTGTATAAGTCTTGTAGAAGTATAATACAAGTATAATTTGAAAGCTTGAACAAATATTGTGCAAATATAGAAGATACTTGCACGGCTTCCTCTCATGTTCCCAGTTAGTTCTAGTAGCAGTTAGGAACCTGACGTTGTCGTGGTGAGAGTCTTAGCCCTAAGAAACACTGGGTCTTTTGTGCCTTTTGTTTCTTAAGTGCAAGATGAGATTCATAAAGTTCATAAAATTGAAGAATTTACATAAAAACATACTTTATTAACCTTGCCATATTCTGCCTTTAAAAACCCGCCTTCAAATTTGCTCATAAATCCTAGGATATCACAACAATTGAAGCAAAATTTGAACACAAAGTACTTAAGGAAGTAAGGAAGCAAACCCCATAATCCTTTTGATTATAGCTCATGTGGTTAGAGAGAACCATGTTGTCAAAGAAACCCCTCCATGCTGCCTTTGATTCTGGACCCCCTTTGCTTCACACCTTCATTGCTCCTCATTATCAAAACCCCAAGTATTGAAATTTGATAAGCTTGTTGCTTGCTTTATGTTGTAAACATCCTCCAATTTTTGCTCCAAAACTCCTCTTGGAAATAGAGTTATAGACTCTACCCTTCTCCTTTAATTCTGTCTTCTACCAACTCTGGATCCGACTACAAATTTCCTCATAATTCTTTAACCATAACTCCAATAGCAATCAGTTTTTTACACAACTTAATAGACTCATATATGTACAAACCCTAATAAATTTTACTCAAAATTCTACTTTGATCACAAAGATATGCTCCCCCAAACTTCACTGACTTAGAGATAGACCCCTATCACTTTGAAAGAGCATAACATTTTTTTCATAAGATAAATGAGTATCAAACTTACTCTCATCTCTTTCTTAACTTGCTAAGATCATGTCTATCAAATTTCACACTCAAATTCATCTCCTAACTCCATTCATACCAAAAAAAACCCACACACACACTCTGCCTATACAAACCCCAATTCTGCTTTCACTCTATTTCTCTTTTCACCTACATCCGGTTACAATTTCACTCATAACTCTTTGCTCAAAGATCATATTGACTTAAGATTTTGATTCAAAGTAGTAAACTCTATAAGGAACACAACCCCAACAAATTTTGCCTCTAAAGTCCAAATGGTTCTCAAGAGCCGAGGCCCGAAATTTAGTAAACCTCACTGCCCTAGTCTTAAACACCTGCAACTTTGACGACTCATATCTCCCTTGATACTTAACCAAAAGACATGAAAATTATTTCTATATGTTCCTTATCTTTTCTACTACAAACCTACAAAAAATTTCACTTAAAATCCTCTCTACGCTTCTTCTACATACAAAAACGTATACTGCCTATCAAAAAGAAACCCTATCTCTCTAAAAAGAACCTTCTTCTTCTTCTTCACGACCCCCTTCTTGTCCTCCCGGCCTGGTCTTCCTTCTTCCCTTGGTCAAAGAGACACCTCAGCCATGTCTTTCCACCTCTTCAATCCTTTCTTTTGGATTAATTTGAAGGAATCTCACTTTTTGAGGTAAATTTCTATTCTACCTTCTTACTACCATTTTTTTCTACCCACTTCTCTTCTAATTTCAGCCCACAACATTTAAGTTTAGATCTAAAATAGAAGAGAATAAAGGTAAAGTAGATCTAAGATAAAATAGAAAAAAAATCTAATAAGTAGAAAAAATAATTAAGATTAGATTAGAGATAAAAGAGAAAGAACTACATCCTTCACTGCCAAGTCAAAGAAGCTTGTGTGGTTAAGTTCTTAGCTACTTTGGAGTTGACGTGGGTTCGAATCCACTTGACTTCACTGTAGAATTCCTTGGCTTCATGACTTGGTACTGCTAGTGGGAATTTCAGCAGGAAATTAGTAGTTTGGCCTACCTATCATCCCTGAGCTTGTGATAAATATTATAACCTTCAAGATAATGTGGTTATAACCACAACCCTTTCTCTTTTTCATCCTCTCTTCTTCTAATCTTAATCTTTTTATTTTAACACATTCCTTTATATCTTTCACACTATGTTTTAATTTACAACATGACATCCCCCCCTCCAAACCTGCACATCCTCCGGAATGTGCCACCATTCATTCTTCATCTTCTCCATCCTCATCTTCAGTTTCTATGATATTTGTATCCTCCATTGATGTAGATGATAGCATTTCAAGGCTTTCAAATGAAAACCTGTCACTCCTCCTTCGAAATGTTTTCACCCGCTTACCTGCTATTGGATTTCTAAGTACAGTTCCATCTAATTCACGAAGTAAGTAAGTGCCATTTTCATAAACAGTGACAACAATATATGGTCCAAACCATCTTCGAGCAAATTTCTTCTGAGTGCTATGCTGATGCTCTAATGTACTATCATAAACCACCACCCAATCTCCCTCTTCAATAGGCTTTACCCGCAATCGATGTGTCTTATCAAACCTTTCCTTATTGTTAAGCCTTGCTTCTTTAAGTCTTTCCATTGCTTTTTGATGTGCCTCTGGTAGTTTACCAATTTGTTGTATTCGAAGTTCTAGCAACCGCTCTCTAGAAATTCCATCTTCCCAGGACAAATACAACCATGTAGGAATTGATTCTTCAATTGGCATAATAGGCTTTTGTCCCAACATAAGTTCAATTGGCATATAACCTGTTACTGTACTATGTGTAGTTCTGTCAGCCCATAAAGCATAAGGTAGTAATCTAGGCCAATCTTTAGAATTTCCTCTACAAGCTTTGACCAAAGCTTGAATGATTGGAGGATGACCTCTCTCACTCTTTCCATTTGCCTCAGGATTATATGCAGTTGTCAACTTCAATTTTACTCCATGCTTTTCAAAAAATGTTTTAGCTTCAGCAGCATTTAATTCTCCTCTATCAGCTCTCATTCTTCCTATGCATCCATATCGACTAAAAATATCTTCAAGAATAAATCTACACACTCTTTCAGTCTGCTTGGTCCTTAATGCTCTTCCTTCAACAAAATTGGATAGCTCTTCTCTTGCCAATACTAAGTATTTCATTCCCCATAATCCATTTGGCATAGTAATTAAGTCAATAACCCATTAAAAGTGAATAGCAAGAGGATAAGTAGGATGCAATTCATCACGATACTGGATCTTTGATTGAAATTGATATTCAATACATGAACTTACAAAATCTTCCATATCTTTGTAAAGTCCTTTCCACCAATATCTTTCTTTGATTTTTGTATATGTTGCCCAAATGCCTCGATGCCCAGCCCAATTTGTATCATGAAATTCCTTGAGAATTTGAAGTTTTGTGGATAAATCTCCAACCACTCTCAATGGAATCCCATCTTTTCTTTTTGGTTTCCTCCACAAAAATCCATCACGTAAAAGATATTCATAGGAATGTCTTCTAACTTCCTTAAAATACTTCTCTGACCATTCTGCTTGCTTTTGTAGAGTACTTAAATACCAACCAACATCTTTCAATCTACCTTCATATAATTCTTCCTTAAAAGGAAGAATTGTATCTTCTCTTTTGTTGGTGTTAACAAATACAATGCTATAGCTTTTGCTGTTGTCATCTTCATCATCATCTTTTGCAATCATTTCTTCATCTCCAATATAATTAGCTCTAGACAACATATCTGCTACAGCATTTTTTTTACCTTTAATATGTACTAGAATTGGATTAAGAGATTTGATAAAAGCTATCCATCTCAACATAGCAATATTTGGAATTGAACAGTTTGAAATCATACCAAGTAGAGGTAAACAATCAACTTCCAATACTATATTTGCTCCAATTAAATAATTCCTTTCAGCCTTTAATGCTGTGACAACTCCCCATAGTTCTCTTTTTACTTGCGGATAAGCTCGTTGTTGCTCAGTCAAAATTCTTGCTCCAAATCTAATTACAAAACGTCTTCCATTGATATCATCTTGACCAACAGCCCAACCTATAGCAATTGGACTAGTATCCACCATCATCACCACTGGTTGACCATTTTCATAGTCAACTTGCTTTAAAATAGATAGAGATCTTAAAATATTATTTAAAGATTCCATAGCTTCATTTTGATCCTTTTCCCACTTGAATTTATTTCCCTTCCTTAAGAGTTTGTAAAGAGGCTGTGATATATGGGCAAAATGTGGAATCCAAATTTGATAGAAAATACATGCCCCCAAAAATCTTCTTACTTCAGTTATACTATTACAAGGCTTCATCTTAGCAATAGCATCGATCTTCTCCGGATTTGGTTTTCTACCATAGCTTCCACATAAATGACCTACAACAATGATTTTATCCATTCCAAACTTTGATTTGTCAATAGATAAAGTTAGACCTACCTCTTCAAGTCTCTTCAAAATTTTCTCTACATCTTCAATGTGTTGTTTGACAAATTGCCTACAACCATTTTTATCAATTGTTGTATCCTTCACTTCTTCTTTACAACCTTTGATAGGAATATCATCAACAAAAGGTATGGTCTTTTCAGGTACAAATTCCTTTAAAATTTGATTCATTGCACTTTGCATATGTGCCACTGAATTGGTAGCTCCTTGAGGTAATGTGCACATACGAACCAAACCCAAAGGAGTCTTCATTGTTGTTAAATCTCTACTCTCTGCTGCAAGTTGAAATTGATCATATCCAGAATATAAGTCTCCAATTGAATAAATTGCATGCCCCGCAAATGCCTCAGCAATTTCATCTACAATTGGTCCAGATCCTTTGTTCCTGATTGTCACACCATTGGCAGGTTGCATATCTTGAATAAACCTTGATGCTCCAGATTTCTTTGGCACCGTAAACCAGCGATTTGAATATGGACCCATGGATGGTTCTATAATTTCCATTTCCATCTTCTCCTTGAGCAATTTAATTAATTTTGGTAGTAAAGCTCTTGGAACCGGAATGGGTTATAAATCCCACCAGATATGGAATCAGACATGTGGAACTTGTCAAGTATTTCTTTAGTGAATTGATGTCCAATTCCTATATAACTTCTTAATCCTGGCTCCTTTTCAGCTCGCTTGAAATAATCTTCAGAATTATCTGGTAATTGAGTTGCTACTGGCTTTACTTTCTTTGCTACTGATTTATACTTGGCATTCACTTCAGCTTCATTTTTCCACTTACGGATATGAATGTCTTCACCATGGTCTTCCATAAAATGTAATATTTCTTTGTAAAAGCATTGATCATTGACTTCAACTTTAATACCTCTATTATCCATAACCTCCTCCATATTTTTCAACCTTTCTAATTGATGTAGTAGATCAATCGAAAGTCCAATCCATTCTATTAATCACGATATATTTTCTTCTTGTGAAATTATCCCCATTTTTTCAAAATTCTTTTCTATTTTTCTTATTTTGGCTTTATATTTGGAATCCATTACACTTATACCTTTGAAATTCAAGATACTATGATCACTCAAATTCAAAATTCCATATCCATTCTTATATATATTGGGGAATACCTTAGTAAATATATTACCCGCACCCGCAGATCCCCATTCTCCACGTGTGCTTTCTAGAAATCCTGGAATCCTTCTTCAGTATCAAGAGGTTTTTCACGTAATTGATCTCTATGCCTCTTGCTTTCTGGCTTCACTGTAAGGAATTGTACTGAGTTCCTTCCATCACAACTTTGAATCCTTGCATAGTGAGATCCATCATCTAGCACTTTAGTTTCCATTCTTGAAGCTGTAATATATGGTTGACCAAGAATAATTGGATATGTGCCACGATCTTGAATAAAGAAATTCTATTCTACTTCCACATTTCTAATCCTTGTCTTCAACGCAGGACATGCTCCAAACAACCCTCCCTTTTCATTGTTCGCAGCTCTTAATATCCACCCATGATTGGTATCTATAGGCCATTTTCCTTTCTCATATATTGCCTTAGACATGATATTAATCTCTGAGCCATGATCTACCAAAGCATGGATTGTTTCATTCAAATTTTCAAGCTTAATCTAAGCTTCTGTAGTAGCTTTAGCCCAATAAGGATGAAAAAATTCTAAAACCTTTGCACCTTTTTTTCCATCACCATCATCAAAAGTGGCATAAGCATATACCTTTGCTTCTTTTTCCTCCATGTTGTGGGTGGTATCCTCCTTCTTCTTTTGAAGTTGAAGAGAAAACATGTCTAAAACCTCCTCTTTTAAATCAATAGGCATACCATCATTTACATCTTTTTCTTCAATCCCATGACTCACCTTATCATCCTCCACAATCATAATTCTTTCAAGGCTTGACTTACATTCAATAGAAAACACTTGGCCAATCTCTTCCTCCTCTTCTTTAGTTAAATAAGTGTCAATGGCACTTATCATCACTGTCTCTACTGTCATTTGGCGTTTTCTTTTGATAATATCAATAATCAACTCATGGAAGTCTTTCTTTGCAATTCCTAAGACCTCCCGTAAGGTAAATTCAATTTTTGCATCCAAAAACCGTCCTTCCAATACTCCTTTCAAATCAATAGAAGTTTCAATATCAGATTGAAGCTTATAAGTAAGGCCTTTGGTTTTACCCTTTTCTATGTCCTTCTTCTT
>JAWRVF010001843.1:0-39147 GCA_036785485.1 Physcomitrellopsis africana | reverse complement strand
CACAATGAAGACTCCTTTAGGTTTGGTTCGAATGTGTACATTACCTCAAGGTGCCACCAACTCAGTGGCACATATGCAGAATGCAATGAATTGAATTTTAAAAGATTTTGTACCAGAAAAGACTATACCATTTGTGGACGATATTCCAATCAAAGGTTGCAGAGAAGAAATAAAAGATGTGACTGTGGAAGCGGATGGCTGCAGAATATTTGTAAAACAACATATTAAGGATGTAGAGAGGATTTTGAAAAGATTGGAGGAGGTGAACTTAACTCTATCCATTGATAAATCCAAATTTGGAGTTGAAGAAATTGTAGTTGTAGGCCATTTGTGTGGAAGCTATGGAAGAAAGCCAAATCCAGATAAGGTAGATGTTATTTCACAAATGAAAGCCTGCAATAATATCACTAAGGTGAGAAGATTTCTTGGAGCATGTGTTTTCTATCAAATTTGGATACCTCATTTTGCTCATGTAGCGGAGCCTTTATACAAACTTTTAAGAAAAAGAAATAAGTTTACTTGGGGCATGGAACAAGATAAAACTATGGAAGATTTAAAAAAGATTTTGAGATCTCCACCGGCTCTAAGACAAGTGAATTATAAGAATGATAAGCCTGTGATAGTAACAGTGGATACTAGCCCTGTTGCCATAGGTTGGGTTGTTGGACAAGAAGATGTCAACAGGAATCGATTTGCTATTAGATATGGAGCAAGAATCTTGACAGAGCGCCAGAGGACATATCCACAAGTGAAAAGAGAGTTGTGGGGTGCAATTACAGCATTGAAAGCAAAAAGAAATTATTTAATTGGAGCAAATGTGCTATTAGAGACTGATTGTTTACCTTTGCTCGGTATGATATCTAACTGCTCAACTCTTGATATTGCCATGCTAAGATGGATAGCCTACATTAAATCTCTAAATCCAATTTTGATTCACATTAAAGGCAAAGAAAATACAGTAGCGGATATGCTATCAAGGGCTAGATATATGGATAAAGAAGAAATGATTGCTGAAGAAGAGAATGAAGATAGCTGTAATAAAGATTTGGGTTATGTATTTTCAACAAATAAGGAGAGAATGGAAGAAGTTCTACCTTTTGAGGCAGAATCATATGAAGGAAGATTGAAAGACATTGGCATTTATTTGAGCACCCTTAGAAAATTGCAAGATTGGTCAAATAAGTTTTTTAAAGAAATCAGGCAATATTCATATGGATATTTTCTACGGGATGGACTTCTTTGGAAAAAACCAAAAAGAAAGGATGGAATGCCATTGCGGGTAGTTGGAAATGCATGCACCAAAGCTCAAGTTTTAAAGGAATTTCATGATTCACATTGGGCTGGGCATCGAGGAATTTGGGCTACATATACAAAGATTAAGGAGCGGTATTGGTGGAAGGGTCTTTATAAAGATGTAGAGAATTTTGTGGGATCGTGCCTTGAATGCCAACTTCAATCCAAAATCAGATATTGTGATGAACTTCACCCAACTTACCCTCTTTCCATTCACTTCCAGTGGGTAATTGATTTGGTAGTTATGCCAGTTGGATTATAGAATATGAAATATTTAATTCTGGCATGAGAGGAGTTATCAAATTATATTGAAGGCAGAGCTTTAAGAACCAAACAAACAGCTGGAATATGTTGATTTATCCTTGAGGATATTTTTAGTCGCTATGGATGTATTGGAGGAATGAGGGCTGACAGAGGAGAATTAGATGCTGCTGAAGCTAGAAGTTTTTTTGAAAGATATGGAGTGAAGCTGAAATTAACCACTGCATATAATGCAGAAGCAAATGGGAAGAGTGAAAGAGGCCACCCACCAATCATACATGCATTAGTTAAAGCTTGTAAATGCAATTCAAAGGAATGGCCAAGGCTACTACCATTTGCTTTATGGGCCGATAGAACCACCCATAGTACGGTAACGGGATATATGCCAGTTGAATTAATGTTGGGTCAAAAGCCCATTATGCCAGCAGAAGAATCTATGCCTACGTGGTTATTTTTATCTTGGAAAGATGGCATATCTCGTGAAAGACTTTTGGAACTCCGGATCCAACAAATTGAGGGACTATCAGAAGACCACGAATTGGCACTCGATAGGTTGAAAGCAGCAAGATTGGAAAACAAAACACGATTTGATCAAACTCATCGATTGCGTTTGAAACCAATCTTGGAAGGTGATTGGATAGTGGTTTATGACAATACTTTGGACCACCAACATAGTACGCAAAGAAAGTTTTCTTGGAGATGGTTTGGACCATATATTGTTGTAATTGCTCATGACAATGGAACTTACTCACTTCGAGAATTAGATGGAACATCTATCCGAATTCCGATAGCAGGGAAACGAGTGAAAGCTTTCCGAAGAAGAAATAATAATTGTCTACCTGAAGACTTTGAAATGTATGTGTCTGACGAACAATGGAATCAAGAAGATAATGAAATTCAAGATGAAGATGAATAGGATGAAGGATGAATGGTGGCACATGCCGGAGGATGTGCAGGTCTGGAGGGGGTGGATGTCATGAAGTAAATACATCCATATATAGAAACCTAACTTAACTATCTTTTCTTCAAAATTTTATTAAATTCTTTCTTTCTTCTTACCAATCTAAGTTTTTATATAGTTTAGGAAAATTTCTCACTTTCTTTCTTTTTCTTTGGTTAAAATTTTACCTTATCTTTAATCTTAACTTTAACTTTGATTTAGCCTTGAAACTTTCTTTTATTTCTTTTATCTTTTTTTCAATCTTAGATTTTAGTAGATTTAGGATTATATTTGTAGATATAAGGAATTTTGACTTTGAGATTGAATTTAGGATTTACCAAGGATAAATAGTAGATTTGGATGTCAATAGTCGGCTACAATTAATAGTGCTGACTTGGAGGATTAGATTTGGGGTTTTTATAACTTTAAACTATTAATTGTTGACTTGGACTTTGAAGACCTTGGCTGCGACTTCTTTGACGAGCTCGGAGGAGAAGAAGACGGGGTTTTTTGGCAAATCCAGAGAGGTATTGAGAGAGAGCTTCTTCTTGGCATGAGTTTAGGTGGTAGAAATGCAGGATTCAGAGCTTAGATGAGAGAGATGCTTGTTTGAACTTAGACTACTAATATGACACCTACTGTCACTTTTCAGGGTATATTAGAAGTTTTAAGATACTAGCAAGAAATTGGAAAGTTGGGTTAGAAACTAGACTTCAAGTTATACATTTTATGTCCAAGAATTGATAAAAATGAGTTTAGAATGAGTGAGATATGGCTAGTTAAACCCAGCAAATTAAATTGGGATTTTGAAGAAGTTAGATAAGTAGAAGGATTTGCTTTAAGCTAGAACTTGAGTTTCAATAAGAATTTGAAACTCATTTTTTGTGTACATATTACTTATACTATAAAGAATCTATGTCTAAAATCTCATATCAATTGAGACTTTGATTAGGGAGTAGTGGCAAATTTGTTCTCAAGTGTGTAGGGTTTTGACTTTTAAAAGTATCTGCCAAGGATTTGGTGATATCTAACGATCAGCAATGAATTCATAGTTCAAAATTTATGTGATGAGGATCAAAGGTATGAGATATGTTTTCCCAAATTTTGAGCTTATTTGAACAGTTGGATCTTAAATTATGAATTTTCAAGTTTCTAGTTTGGTTTTACTTATATAATTACTTATTAGTATTTTGATGATATCTGGTGATTGGTAATGAAATCACGGTTGAGAATTTTTGTGAAGATGACTAAAGAAGTGAACTCTATGCTTCCAAAATTTGAACTTATATAAATGGCTGGATTTTGATTTATAAATGTCCAAGCTTCTAGTTTGTTGATTTATTATACGCATGGTTTTGTGACTATAAAAGAAAAATTTAAAAAAGCTAGTGCATATTGGACCAACTTGATTGTAAAGAGGGACCTTGTATCTACTTGAAGCGGACTTTTGCCACGACAATGGATTAGCAAATGGATAAGGAAAAGAATATAAAATTAGATTGATTTCAAAAATAATAAACTAGGTGGTTGACAAGAATAAAAAACTAGATGGTTGACAAAAAAAAAGAACTAAATTGATATTAAAAAATAAGGCAATACTTTGGATTGCTCCAAGACTTATATTGGCAAGGCTAAATTGTACCTTCGTCTTACCTCCTATTTATATTATAAGATTTATGTCCTATCAAACCTTCTACAGAAGCTTCTTCAATTTAATGAAAATATCTGTGGAAGGTTCTAACTACGAAAGAAATTAGGATGTTTTTAGAAGTCTATGAAGCATCTATAGAAGCTTCTAAAAGTATCTTAGAATATTTTAGAAGGTTGAGGAAGATTCTAGAAGATTGAAGAAGGTTATAGAAGACTACAAAAGGTTCTAGAAGGTTCTAGAAGATTGAAGAAGGTTATAGAAGACTACAAAAGGTTCTAGAAGGTTCTAAAAAGTGGTAACTTGGAATATATTTGTGACAACCATTCAAGTAGAACAAGATTGTAAAAATTTAAAGAATTGAAATTAAAGAGATTCATTTTACATCATAAGTAGGAAGCTACAATAAGGTACAGGAGCAAGACTAAAAGACTCAAGTTGAACTATAAGGATTGCATTGTCAAGATTAAAGATCTCTTTAACCTTGATTCATATATATATTAAATGCAAGGAAGGTTCTTGAAAAGTTTTTTTGATGCTTGGAGATGAAGCAAGACTAAGATCTTTCTTTGATAATTTTTTAAAATATCTAAGCTTTTAAGAATATTTTAGAACCATCATTGATTCTTTAGAATCTTTTATAATCTTTCATAACCTTTTTAGAATCTATTAGAACCTATTAAGGCCTTCTCGTAACTATTGAGAATCTTTTAGAATATTTAGGAACTAAGTAAAATCTTTTGAAATCTTTTAGAACCTTCTTCTATTATATATCCATGACATCACCTCTGCCTTGTGGTTGCTTGATATTCTTTGAAAGCTTTTTAATTAAGATGGTTCTTCATCTTGAAATCAGTAATGTGAAGTATTTAGTTGAAATGGTCTAATTAGCATGGTATTATCTTCTTGATTATCTATATTTAACTATATAAGGCAAATCAAAGATGTATTATAATCTTAAGATAGAAGGGGATTATTTTTGAATTTGGTAGTTTATATGTATATAAAGATTAAGCTCTGAAACTTTCAAGACTGCTTTCACCTCTCCTATAAATAAATAGAAAAATCTAAAATATATCATATTTAGATATATTAGCTGGAAGTATTATCTAATACATTGTTGTATTGTGGTTTGGCTACAATGTGAAATATATATATATATATATATATATATATACAATTGAATAAGAATTATATCAATGGATTTTAATTGATTACGAAATATAGTTAGATTATTATTTTGAAAAGAGTTTGTTTAAAAAGACTATTATTAAAATTTATATATATATATATATATATATTTTTTTGATAGTGACTTTTATGATTAATTTTATATTGATAATAACTTTTATATATTTTTAGTTGCTTTTATTAGACATTGATAATCCATGAAATCTTATTTATTTTTTATTTGATATTTAAAATACATACTATATAAATTTTATTAAAAAAAGAATTGAAAAGAGATTTTTAATATCAAAAAGAATAGATAGATGAATGTATATGTGTGAAAGAATATATGGAATTTTGTAAGAGTTATTGGAGTTATGATGGAAGGAGTACAACATGAGGTATGTTCTCTTTTCTTCTTCTCTCGACACAAATAATTTGAAATAGATAGAAGCAAATAGATTCAATTTCTACAAGGAGGGATAGAGTCAATATTAATCAAAGGTAATAGAAGTTAAATATGTATCATATGATATCTGCTACATATTTAAGCTATCTTTTTCAAGTCAAAAGATTCATCAATCCTTATAATCAATGATATTGACCAATGCTTTTTGTGAGATAAGTTAAGTGTATCACATTAAGTGGCTTAATATTCCATATTTGGGATTGATATAAGATAATTGTTTAAATATCCAAAGTACATTTATATTCAATGTCCAATTTAATCATTTATTAGTATTTATTATTATTATTATTATTATTATTATTATTATTATTTTTAAAAAAATCATTCATCTAATTATCATCCATAGAATTTATTCATTTAATTATCATCTATAAAAACCATTCATCTATTTATGTTCATCTACAAATTTATTTATCATTCTTGATCAATCACTCATCAAGTTATACTAGTTCATTTAAGATACATTTCAAAAATAAGAAGGAAAAAAAAACTAAGAACCTTCACCTTCCATGTCTTTGCAACAATTTCCTTGTATAAAAATCATTACGACCAGCTTATGTCGCGGATATAAGATTTATTCCAGTAACTATTTAATTAATATAGATTAATAAAAATAGATAAAATAAGTTTATTTGATAATATCTTAGAAAGAAGCTTTCTAGAAGCTTCATAGATGTGGAATCACCTTTATACATGTCTATAGGTGTCAAGGATAAGAACTTGATGAAAGCAAATAAACATATAGAACTTCTATTAAGAAATATAACAAAATAGAAGTAAGAAAGTATGTATATTAAAAGAAATTAGAATGGCTATTACCACAAGATAAGAAAACTATAGACTCTTGAAATTGGACTAAAAGCAAGAAAGAAGTTGACAAGAGTAAAGAAGGCTTCACTCTTGCCTCTATAAATACTATCTAATAAAGAGCTACGTGGCAGTATTTTATAGGACCTCCTACACGTGTCTAATTTACAAAACATATGTCAAACTTACACGACAAGTATTCTACATGTGCGCCACGTATTTGACTTGTTCTACAAGCTATCAACATGTGTAATACATCGCTAGCTTGTTCCACAAGTTACCACCATGTGCGCCATGTCATTAGCTTGTTGACCAAGTTTTTAACCTATCAATCACCTATAGACATATATAAAGATGATTTTGCATCTAAAAAGCTTTATCAAGGACATGAACTAGAAAAAGATGCATAATCTAATGGAACTGTATCAAAATAAAAATCACAAAATAGAAATAAGAAAGTATGTATATTCAAAGAAAATTGGAATGACCATTGTCAAAGATTAGAAACATGAAGACTCTTGAAACTACACTATAACCACGAAAGGAGTTCACAAGAGTGAAGAGGGCTTTACTCTTGCCTCTATAAATACTATCTAATTAAGAGCTACATAGCGGTATTCTATAGGACCTCATACACGTGTCTAATTTACAAGACACGTGTCAAACATGCACGACAAGTTTCTCACATGTACGACACGTACTTGGCTTGTTCCGCAAGCTATCAACATGTGTGATACATAGCTAGCTTGTTCTACAAGCTACCAACATGTGCGCCATGTGACTACCTTGTTGACCAAGTTTCTAACCTACCAATCACCTATAGACATGTATAAAGGTGATTTCGTATCTATATAGCTTCTAGGAAGCTTCTCTATCAGATATTATCAAATCAACCTATTTTATCTACTTCTATTGGTCTATTATTACTTAGATAATTTACTACAATAAATCTTATGTTCGTGATAAGCTTCTAGGAAGCTTTTCTATCAGATATTATCAAATCAATTTATTTTACTTACTTCTATTGGTCTACATTAATTAGATAATTATTAGAATAAATCTTATATCCATGATATTATCCCCCCTTCTAGGGACGAGTTCCACGAGGAGCGGTAATTACATGTTGAGAAAGTCCAAAATACGTCGAATTGTGCTTGTCACATACTCTGATCTTTGTTCCCTTCAAATTTAGTTGAAAGGTCCTTTCAGCCATCGATAATGTCCCATACTAGGACAAGAGGACCACCTTATTATTTGATCATTGTTGAGGCCTTCATAACTTCCTTCAAAGAAAACATTAGGAACACCATCAGGAGTAGTTCCTACCTCTAAAAGTATCACCAAACATTGGGAGTCTCTTTCAAGATCGTGATAACAAACACGTTGTATTTTGCCATCAATTTGAAGAAGGACATGTCGATCTTGAGGATCTTCATCTCTATTCTGTCGTCTTGAAGGTTGTGATAGTCGTAATATCTCGTCTAGTAAATCAGCAAATGATGGCTCTTGAGCTGAATTTGCTGGTTGTTGATTGTCCATCTCTTTAACACAAATAAAATCTAATGACAAACAATGATACAAGGTAGGATGAAACCTCTATAGAACCTGCCTTGTTTTATAGCAAAGATTTTCTTGAGTATTTATCTTGGTTTTGATGGATGTCGTCAATGAAATGTATTAACTTTTATTGATGCATTTGTTAGATTCTTTGATGGCTCTCATGTGCGTTCACTAATATTGTATCCGCGCCAATGCACAAGATATTCCAGTCGATTTCGACGCCGCCTTGAATCCAAAATCTCTTCAACCTCAAATTCTTCATTGTTGTCCACTTCTACAGGAGGCGGTGGCATTTGTCTTCTTCCTTATATATCCATTGTCTTGTATGGCTTGAGTAATGACACGTGAAATATAGGATGGATCTTCATGGACTCCGATAGATGTAATCGATATGCAACTAGATTGATTTGTTCAGAAATGGGAAAAGGTCCAAGCCTACGATAGTCCAACTTATCACAAGGACGATTAGTCTTGATATTGCGACGAAGTAATCATACCTTGTCCCCCACATTGAATTGTGGTTGTTCCTTGCGATATGCATCTGCATTTGTTTTTTGTCGTTCTTGAGCCTCTTTTAATTGCACCTTCATTATTGCATGTAGCTCTGACAAACGATTTGCCAAATCTTCTGCTGCTGGATTATCAACTTTTGAAAAGTCAAAAGCATCAAGTCATGGGTAATAACCATACTTGGTTCACACGCTCTGTTTGTCCATCAATTTGAGGATGAAAAGTTGAAGATAACTTTATGTTCACTTTTAAGATCTTGAAATTGCTTCTCCAAAATTTTGATACAAATTGAGTTCCCCTATCCAATATAATATCCTTAGGTAAGCCATGATAGCGATAGATATTATCAATGAAAAGCTTAGCTATTTCTTCACCTGTGATAGATTTTGTGTATGGCACAAAATGTGCCATCTTGGTGAACCGATCTACTATTACAAATATAGATTCATAAGATCTTGAGCTTGGAAGATCTGTAATGAAATCCATAGAAACAGAAGACCATGGTTGTTCTGAAATAGGTAATGGCTGAAGAAGCCTAAAAGGTCAATGACGAGGAGTCTTTGATCTTGAGCAGATATCACATGATTGTACAAAGTCTTTGATTGCCTTCCACATTTGAGGCCACCAAAAATCTCTTGATATAAGTTCCAAAGTCTTGCTGTATCCACAATGTCCTATCACTGGAAAATCATGACGTGCTTGAAGAACACATAAACATGCTTCTTCTCCTAGAACATATAGACGTCCTTCGAAATATAGTAGATTATTTTTGAACTCGAATTTAGAAGCATCATGAGACTTTGAAGAATTATTCTTGATATCATGAACAAGAGGGTCTGAGGACATACTTGACTGGATTTGCTTGAGAAAAGTTGAATCAACAGTCAATGTTGATTTTATTGCTCGAAGATAAAACTGCTCTGGTTTCAAGAGCTGTTCTTTGTTGCTCAAAAGCTGCATTTCTTTGTTTTGGTGCAAAATAAGAACGTCTAGAAAGGGCATCGGACAAACCTTGTTCTTTTCCTGGCCAATAAGTGATAATGAATTCGAATCATAACAAAGACATAGTCGAACGAGCTTGACGACGATTCAGCACGCGTGCCGACATAAAATACTCAAGATTCTTGTGATCTGTATACACGGTGACTGGACTCAAAGCGCCTTCTAGATAATAACGCCAGTCTTGAAAAGAATCCACGATTGTAAGAAGTTCTTTGTCGTGGATCTCATAATTGATCTCGGTTGTTGAGAATTTTCTTGAATAAAAAGCTATTGGATGAAGTTTGTCATCTGTTTCCATTTGAAACAAAACCACACCCAAGGCAAAGTCTGATGTGTTTGTTTCCATAAAAAATACCTTGGAAAAATCTACACGATACAAGATTGGTGCAGAAACAGATAATGTCTTCAAAGCTTCAAATGCTGCTTCCGCTTCTTGATTCCATTAGAGTTTGTCTTTACAAGTCAAACGTGTAAGTAGAGCCGCAACACAAGAAAAGTCTTTGATGAAGATCTCATAATAATTGGCGAATCCTAAAAAGCATTCGACATCTCTTACCGTCTTTGAAATCTTCTAATTTATGATTGTTTGGACTTTCTTAGGATCCATCATGAGACCATCATTTGAAATGATGTATCCTAAAAAATCAACTTGAGTAGTGTGAAATACACATTTTTCCATCTTGGCGTACAATCCCGCATCTCTAAGTTTTTGTAATACTTGACGAAGATGTATTTTATGTTCTTCTACATTCTTAGAATAGATAAAAATATCATTTAGATAGCAGACGACAAAATTGTCTAAGAACTCACAAAAAACATCATTCATGAGATGTTGAAAAGCAGCTAGTACATTCGTAAGTCCAAAAGCCATGACATTATATTCAAAATGTCTGTACCTGGTTCAAAATGCAAATTTCTATTCATCTCCTTCTTTGATGCATACTAGATTGTATACTCCTCTTAGATCTATTTTTGTATAGATCCTAGCTTGATTCAACTGGTCAAGGAGTCTTGATATCAGAAGTAATGGATATCTGTTCTTGATTGTGATCTTGTTGAATCCTCCATAGTCAACATACATCCGCAATGATCCATCTTTTTTCTTCACAAATAGAATTGGAGCTCCTAATGGAAATTTAGAATGGCGTATGAAATTCTTTGCTAAATTCTCGTCAATATACGCCTTGAATTCAGCCAATTCATCTTGTGATAAACTGTAGATTGGTCCAATTGGTGGCTGAGTTCCTTCTTTAAGGTCAATTAAACAATCATATACATGATGCTCCGGAAGAATATCTGCATTTTTTTTCTCAAAAACGTCTTGATAATCTTGATACCGACTTAGAATGCTACTTGAAGTCTTTCCATCATTGGAAATAGGTGTAGCATAAATGACAAAAGCTGATCCTTCTTCTACAATGTGCAAGAAAGCTCTTGCACCTACAAACACAGGTTTGATTCTACTAGACTTATGATTTCTTACTTGATTAACTATATTGTTAGCTATATTTTTACAAAAGTTCAAAGTACGAGAAATCCAATCTATTTGACGGTTGTATTTTTTTAACCATGATAGACCTAGAATAACTAGAATAGAGGAAGATCTAATTATGTTGAAAATTATGCAATTATTATGGCCATTTACTACATCTAGAGGAAGTGTTTAAAGAATAACATCTCTAGAAGATAAAAGTCAACCGTCTATGACTTCTATGTGTATGGGTTTAGATTTTTGTACTATCTGTATTCTATGGCTTTTAACAAATTCTTCATCTAAAAAACAAGCCGAGGCTCCCGAATCTATTAAAGTAGAGGCTTTGCAATTATTAGGTCCTAAATACACATCTATTATAAAACAAGAAGATGGTTGTGAGGAGAGGATAGGACCTTCATTAGAAATTGTATAAGATCCCAGGCGCACGGTCCTTATTGTGGCTGGACAAACTTGTTTTCTGACATATTATCTTCTTTGACAATCGTACTCCTCATCTTGTGGTTGCATCGTTTCTTTGGACAATTTTGAGCAGTGTATTTAGGTTCTCCCCAATACAAGCATAATCCTTCTTAACAACATCGAGTCTTTTTTTGTTCAGTAAGCGCCTTGAAACGTATAGCATCAATTTGCATGTCCTTGACTTCTGAAGGTACATATTGAGAAGTCATTGGTGCTGCTATTGTATTATAATGTCGTTGAGGTTCCCTTATACGACTTTTAGATCTAAATTTGAAAAGCTGATTATCATATTTCATTGCAAAGTCTATTGCTTGACTCAATGTTTGAGGATCGGATAAGTTCAACATCAATTTCTTCACTTCATATTATAATCCATAGAGAAACTGACTGATGAATGCAGCATCGTCCTATTTAATATCGATTGCTAGTTGTCAAAATTCTGAAGCATATAATATCATTGATCGATTGCCTTGTCATAGGATACGAAGCTTGTTGGTTGCAACACGAGTTGCATCATGTTCTCCATACATAGATCAAAATTCTGCTAAGAAAGCTTCAAAATTTTCCAATATTGGATCATGTCGTTCCAGAAAAGATGAAAACCAAGATAAGGCACAATCTGAAAGTAGTGTACCAATAAATTTGACTTGTGATCCTGGAGTTGGAAAACTTTGCAGTTGCAATTCAATCACTAGTTGGACTTGGTTGATGAATCTTCAAAACTTGGATCTTGTGCCATCAAACTTCTCAGGTAGATCAATTTTTGGTTCTCTGATGCTTGGACAATGTTCCAATGTAGGAGGAATTATATGGCTTAGTATAGATGTTGAAGCAGCTCCAACCATATCTATATTTTCATTATTTGGTAACCTTGTTGCTCCTTGTGGAGGTACAGTGAGTTGATGCATTGCAAGCATCAATTCTCTCATTTGTTCTTATATTTGTGCCATTGCACTCTTCATTTCGGCAAGCTCGGCCATGATAACACGTCAAAAAATATCTAAAATCACTCGAGATAAGTATCAGGGAGAATAAAAAAAATACTAGGAATAATATCAATTTAGAAGAGGGTAATCCGCAACTTCTAAAATGCTTGTGTCTTATCAAGAAAAAGGGGTAATCCACTCTTAAATCAAGATAAGACAAAGCTATGATATTATAAGTGTATTCTTGTCAATTTGTCAAGGACATGAATTAGAAAAAGATGCATAATCTAATGGAACTGTATCAAAGTAAAAATCACAAAATAAAAATAAGAAAGTGTGTATATTCAAAGAATACTAGAATGGCTGTTGCCAAAGATTAGAAACATGAAGACTCTTGAAACTACACTATAACTACGAAAAGAGTTCACAAGAGTGAAGAGGGCTTCACTCTTGCCTCTATAAATACTATCTAACTAAGAGCTACATGGCGGTATTCTATAAGACCTCATACACGTGTCTAATTTACAAGACACGTGTCAAACTTGTACAAGAAGTTTCTCACATATACGACACGTACTTGGCTTGTTCCGCAAGCTACCAACATGTGTGATACATGGCTAGCTTGTTCTATAAGCTACTAACATGTGCGCCATGTGACTACCTTGTTGACCAAGTTTCTAACCTACCAATCACCTATAGACATGTATAAAGGTGATTTCGCATCTATGAAGCTTCTAGGAAGCTTTTCTATCAGATATTATCAAATCAACCTATTTTATCTACTTCTATTGGTCTATTATTACTTAGATAATTTACTACAATAAATCTTATGTTCATGATAAGCTTCTAGGAAGCTTCTCTATCAGATATTATCAAATCAATTTATTTTACTTACTTCTATTGGTCTACATTAATTAGATAATTATTAGAATAAATTTTATATCCATGATATTATCCCCCCTTCTAGGGACGAGTTCCACGAGGAGCGGTAATTACATGTTGAGAAAGTTCAAAATACGTCGAATTGTGCTTGTCACATACTCTAATCTTTGTTCCCTTCAAATTTAGTTGAAAGGTCCTTTCAGCCATCGATAATGTCCCATACAAGGACGAGAGGACCACCTTATTATTTGATCATTGTTGAGGCCTTCATAACTTCCTTCAAAGAAAACATTAGGAACACCATCAGGAGTAGTTCCTACCTCTAAAAGTATCACCAAACATCAGGAGTCTCTTTCAAGGTCGTGATACCAAACACGTTGTATTTTGCCATCAATCTGAAGAAGGACATGTCGATCTTGAGGGTCTTCATCTCTATTCCATCGTCTTGAAGGTTGTGATAGTCGTAATGTCTCGTTTGATAAATTAGCAAACAAAGGTTCTTGAGTTGAATCTGCTGGTTGTTGGTTCTCTATCTCTTTAATGTCACAAATACAAAAAAGTTATAAACAAAGATCAAAAAATAGAATGTTATCTTGCCTAGATTGTGTTTCTTTTGTAGGGAAGGTCTTCATCTTGGTTTTGATAGATGTCATTGATGAAAAGCCTCTACTTTCTTTATTGCACTTACAAGATTCTTTGTTGATTTCTATGTGTATTCACTAATGTTGTATCTGCGCTAATAAATAAGATATTCCAACCTATTTTGGCGCTGCCTTGAATCTAAGATTTTTTTCATTTCAAATTCTTCATTATTATCCACGTCTATAGGAGGAGGTGGCGCTTGTCTTCTTCTTAATATGTTCACTATCTTAGATGGTTCAAAAAGAGACACATGAAATATATAATGGATCTTCATGGACTCTGACAAGTATAATCAATATGAAACTAGATTGATTTGTTCAAAAATAGAAAAAGGTTCAAGCCTACAATAGTCCAATTTATCACAAGGACAAATAGTCTTGATATTGCGGTGAAGTAATCATACCCTGTCTCCCATGTTGAATTATGGTTGTTCCTTGTAATACGCATTTATATTTATTTTTTGTCATTCTTGAGCTTCTTTTAATTGCACCTTCATTATTGTATGTAGCTCTGACAAACGATTTGCCAAATCTTCTACTGCTGGATTATCAACTTTTGAAAAATCAAAAGTATCAAGTTGTGGATGGTAACCATAATTAGCAAAGAAAGATGTTTTTTGTGTAGAAGAATGTATCATATTATCATAAGCAAATTCTGCCAATAGTAAGAGAGTTGTCTAATCATCTTGTTGGTAGTTGATGGTATACTTCAAATATTGCTCCAAGACTTGGTTTACACGCTGTCGTGTTGTGGTTCGGCTATTATGTGAAAAAATTGTACATGTATATTTAATGTACAATTTATTACATAGCTATATGAGAGCCATATTAGTGGACTTTTATTGGTTATAGGATGTGGTTAGGTTGCTAGTTTAGAAGGATCTATTAAAAGGATTATTATTAAGGTTTATACAATCTTATTTTCTTTTTAGTAGTGACTTTTGAAGTTAATTTTATATTGATAGTAACTTGTATATATATTAAGTCACCTATGTTAGACATTGGTGATCCTTAAGATCTTATTTACTTCTTTTATTTGGTGCTTAAAGCACCAAGTATGTAAATCTTATAAGAAGAAGGATTAGAAAAGGATTTTTAGTGTAAAAAGGGTAGTTTGGCCATCCATGTGGATGAAAAGAGGTGGATGATAGAAATCTCTATTCTAATTGGCCAAAAATCATGCCCAATGGGCTTCAAGGAGGCTGCCCGAGGGTTTATTAGGAGTTAGGGTTTGTTTTTGGAGACGAGCCGAACATTAGAGGCTAGGATTTTAAGGTTTAGGTTTGTGGATCTGGTTTAGGTGCAAATTTTGTGTGATTTGCACTTTTTATGAAGAAGTTATAGGTGCCCAAAGTTAAGGTGTTGATTTTGGACCTACTATCACTCTTTTGAGTATAACTTGCACATACAGAAGGCAATTGAGGATCGATGATTAGGATTAGAGAGAGCACTTTTACGGCTACACTTTTCATGTATGGCTTAATAAAATCCAAGCTAAAGTGAAGGAGATATTGGGAGTTGAAGTCAGTGCTTACAGACTTAAGGGCAGTAAGTGACCCGCTTACATAGTGGTTACATTTTGAGCTACATCTTATGCAATTTGATATATTTTTGGCTCAAAATTTTCAAGAGTGTATATGTTTATATCACAAGACTATATGCAAAAATTTTGTGGCATTAGAATTTTGGTTTTGTGAGATATAAGGAAAATAGTGCTTGGGTGTCTCTGAGCTAGGGTTTTAAGTACTTGCTTGGGGTTTTGAGATATCAGATGATCAAAAACGAATTTATGGTTGATTCTTTCTTGTGAACTCTAAAGTTTAGCAAGAAATAAGTGCTTGTGGGTGAATAAAGTTTTGAAGGATTTTTGTGGAAATTTGAATCTTTTTTGTACAAACTTATTTGAATACAAGAGGATTTATATACATAACTTCTCTTTTGTGAGATTTTTGTATTATTTGTCCTTTTTATTGAGGACAAACCACCTGTTGGATTTTTGCCATCAAGTTTCAAATAAACTCTCCACAGCCAGGTACCTAGTGTATTCCCAGATAGAAGGCCACGTCATACAATATATTGGTGAACCCAACGTGAAACATTTGGGGTAGGGAATTTTGAAGAAATATTTTAGCTTTTAATATGATCGGAGAACAAGGAAATGTTAGTGGGAGTTACGCTGGAGTATCACCAATGCAGCTTGATCCTGTAACAACTCAAATGTTTCAAGCATTTATTCTTTATATGCAGCAACAACAAGCAATGGAGCGTAAGGAGGCTATGGCTACCAAAGCCTTACAATCTATTGTTGGTATATTGGATCAATTTGATGGAAAAAATAATTCAAAATATTTGAAATATTATTCTTGGGAGATGGAGCTTAATAAAGTACCGGAGAAGGAGATGATTCTAACATTTGAACTAGCAGTTGTACCTAAACTTTGTGAGCACATAAAGGAGATTATTTAAACTCATGGAGCAAAATGGGAGGATTTTAACCTTCAGCTAAAAGAAGAGTATTCTTTGGAGGATGGTGAAAGGGTGACAAAAAAATCACTTATGGAATGGATTAATAAATCCAACAAAGGGTTGGTTGCAATAGAATTGTTTGGGAATTTGAAAGGCGATTTTTTCAATTATCTCGGGTGGAAAAGCTTACATTTGAAAATGACAAGTTAGAGCTATTTTTCCAGTCGGCCGACAGTGAGCTACAGAGGGAGTTGGAGTTATTGTTGGAGGATAACACATAAGACAATGGACTTACTACTGTTTGGAAGAAGATCTCTGAAGCAGTGGGTATACTTGCTAAAAGAGAGTATCAAAGAGGTAAAGTGGTGGTAAGACAAGAAACTAGACCTCGCCTAGTTACGATATCTCATTGTTGTAATACATGCAAATTTGCTCAAGAATGCTCCGGGCACCTGGCTCTGGAAGATAAAAGGAAAATACACAACAATAAGATCCTAACAACTCTAATAGAATCCTAAACAATTTCTATTAAACGTTAACAATATTTATCAAACTTAAATCCAATCTTAAAGAAATTTCAAAAGAAGAGTAAATGAATTATACATTAATCATAAAAGAAATTAATATATAAAATATTAAATTTTTTTAAAATACTAAAAATAGAAATCTTAAAATCCTAAGTCAAACCTTATTCAAATCCTAATCAAATCTTAAGTCAAATCCTATTCAATCCCTAAGTCAAATCCTATTCAAATCTTAGATCAAATTCTAAGTCAAAATCTAAAATAAATCCTAAGTTAAACCATAGGTTAAATCCTAAGGCAAAACCTAAGTCAAATCCTAAGTCAAATCCTGATCAAAATCTAACTCAAATCCTAAATCAAACCTTAAGTCAAACCCTGGTCAAACTCTAGTCAAACCTTAGTCAAATCCTAGTCAAAACCTTAGTCAAATCCTAGTCAAAACCTAAGTCAAACTCTATTCAAACCATAGATCAAGTTCTAAGTCAAATCTTAAGTCAAATCCTAGTCAAACCATAGATCAAATTCTAAGTCAAAACCTAAGTCAAATCCTAATCCTAAATCAAATCCTAAATCCTAAACCAAATTTTAAATCCTAAATCAAATCCTAAATCCTAAATCAAATCCTAAATCCTAAATCAAATCCTAAACCCTAAACCAAATCCTAAATCCTGAATCATATCCTAAATCCTAAATCAAATCCTAAACAAATCTTAAACCAAATTCTAACCAATTCAAATTAATCCTAAAAAAAATTAGAACCTCAATATCTGTAGATTAGACTATTGATCTTACTTAAAACTTTGTACGCCTTTCAATCTCTTAGTCAACAACAAGCACAACAAATTTTAAGGAAATCGAACTTACCAAATGGAAGAAACACCCTAAAACTTTCTCAGGTGTTGGCCGGCTTCCTTCTCCAACCTTCATGCTAATCTTCCAGTGTTGCTTTCTTCCTTTTTCACTATTCAATCCGTCTTAAATCACTCATGTGTATAGGAAAATAAGTCTACTATCTACAAAAATAAAATTTATTCTAATCCAATTGGCAGATTGCTCAAGATCTCAAAAACCTTGACTAACCTTCAAAACTTAATTTTTGAGACCTTGACTTACTTAAATCCCAATTACGTACAACTAAACTGTTAGATTTAGCTTAAATTCAAAGTACACATTAATAACAATAATATTCAAATATCCACAAATTTTTAGCTATGGATCTACTGCAAAACTTTTAGAATTGTCTAAAACATCAACCCTATTTTATTACACAAATTCCAAAGTTGTCCAAAACAAGCTTGACTTTGCAAAGCTATTACAAAGTCATTTCTTCTCTAAATCACTTGAAACAAATTTCTATACAAAATCCTTTAAGTCCTCTCTCCAATCCTAATCTTTGAACTTCAAAAATCTCCCAGATTCGCCGTAGGCATGCAGTTTTGTACCTTGGGATCTGATTTCAACCCTAGCTCATAACTGGTCCTTTCTGGATATCTATTTTGAGATTTTTGTGGTAAATTTTTCTGAAACCTCTTCTTAATTCCTTCTTATATATGCCTATATTATTTTATTTTCCAATCTACTTTATTTTTTCTTACTTATGGCCCTAAAAAGTAAACAGAAGCTCATTTGTAAAAAAGGCAGTATTAACATTCAATAGTTTTACTTATTTTTTACTATTATCTATTTTTCTAAGATAATTTGTTATAATATTTTGAACAAAGATGTTCTATAATATACTATTTCTATACTCTTTTATTTAAAAGTCACATTATATGACGACATCATAGGTAAGTATCAAAACCTGCTATATCAGTAAGTGCTATTCCGATTACTATGTCCACAGTAGTACCACAAAAAGATGCAATTGAAGAATTAGTGAAAGAAATGAAAGACTTACAAATCAAATTGGCAAAGCTAGAGGAAAAAGGAAGAACATCTGAAATCAAACCTATTGTCAAAGACATACTTGTTAGAACCTTCTAAAATATTTTAGAAGTTTCCTAGAACTCTCTAGAACCTTCCAGAGCCTTCTAATATCTTCCTAGTTAGTAGAAGTTGCTTGAGAAGCTCCCTAATTGGAGGAAGCTACTTGAGAAGCTTCCTAGGTAGGAGTATATATTGGAGTCGAGGCTGAAGAGTTCTTCAGTCTCAACAACACATCTCTTGGAGCTCTAGTTCACCTCTCTGGTGTTGTTTTTGTACTCATCTGATTAATCCAGTTCTTGCCAGTTCTTTTTGAACTTCTTGTTTAGACTTCAAGTCTATATTCTGTGTCCGTGATATTAATCCAATTCCTGCCAGTTCTTCTTGAACTTCTTGTTTAGACTTCAAGTCTATATTTTGTGTCCGTGACAGTTTGTCGAGACTACTCTCATCTTGGATATCAGAGTTAGTTCCTTCTTGTTGGAGTGTGGATTACCCCTCTTCTTGAAGGTACACTAGTATTTTAGAGGTTGCGGATTACCCTCCTTTAAACTGATATCTTTTTGTCATAATATTGGAGTCTTATTCTTCTTAGAGAGAGTGGATTACCCCTCTTCTTGAAGGTCTTAAGGCGTTTTAGAGGTTGCGGAGTACCCTCTTCTAAACCAATATTTCCTCCTTGTAGAAACAACTAATTCCTTTCTCTTAGAACGGTTGGAGGTCAAGACATTAATATGAGTGAAAGTTAGGAGTCCAAGATGGATGCCATTATGAATGCTCTTGCTACGTTGTCATACTGCATTTACGTGTAATATATAAAAATATTAAATATCTTGTATCTATTGTAAATATATGTGTGAGTGCTAGAGGTTATTTTAGAAGATATTATAAGGAGAGCATTTATTATAGCCACTTATTTAGTGAATTAAGATGGCTATTTGTTTTGTTCCTACCTTATTTATATCCTAGAATAGACTCTTTTGTAATTAGAAGAAAAATAAAGGTTGTTTTATCTTTCTTGTTAATTTTTGAGATAGAATGGACCTTGTGAGGGATAAGAAAGAAGAGCATGGGGTAAATAAGGCCCATCCAATAGGATTTGGTTGCGCATGTGAGCGTCTCATAGTCTAATATGGAAAGAAAGGGAGATATACTCCTCTTGCTAGACCAAGAGAAAAGAGGCAGTTTTGAATAGTGAACTTTGGAGAGACATAGCTCCATGGATATAGAAGCGTTTGTAATGAAAATTAATAAGTGTGTTCTTCAAGTTGTGGAGATTCTAAAATCTACTCACTTGCTTATTTTGGAGTTGTGAGAAAACAATTATGCTTATTTTAGTAGAGTAGAGTTTGCTGCCATCCGATGAAGACGAGCAGAAAATTCGAGCTGCTACTGCAAGTTTGATTTCAACTCTTTCTTAGTATAATTTACAAAGAATTTGGAAAATTGTGCTAGCTTTCTATCAAGACATTTCTTGTAGTATTTGGAGTTGGAGAGCAAAAGTTGTGAGCTTGAGAGTGGGAAAGGGTTTGCTGCCACCCGATGAAGAGGGGCAGAGATTTTGTTCAACTACCCAAGTCGGACATTCTCTTCAATCTTTTTTATATTTTAGATGCTTATAGTAGCTTGTGTAAGCTTTCTATAAAATCAAAAATCAATACATTTGGAGCTTTGATGAAAGATTTATGAGCCATGAAGTGTCAAAGAGGGCAAATTGTTGCTAAGGTTTGAAGAGTAGAATCAACTAGCTACAAAATCTGGAGTTTGAGAGGCGTGCATGCAAAATTTTAGATTAAGTTAGATGATGAAGTGAGCTTTCTAAAAAGCTATTGTATGTCCAATTTGGAGAAGGGAAGTGATCACAACAAAGGCTGAAGTGAAGAGGAGCTTTGTTGCCTTTGCATTCGCTTGGAAATTTTAGTGCCTACTTCTTTTAGCCATAACTTTTAAATGGTAAGCCATCTATTTGTGAAATTTTGATATGTTTTACAATAGATTATTGGCTTTTTATAGACTATAAGCACGCTTGATTCAAACTTTGGATGAATTTTTAGTATTATATTTAATTTTAGCTTGTTGTATAACTTGTATTCCTCATATGTGGTTGTATTTTGAGGTATACTTGAATACATACATACTTTGCTTATACCTTTCATACAAATATATATACTTATATATATATCAAGTATTTATATAAGTATTTTATAAGTATTATATATAATATTTATACAAGTATTTATACAAGTATTATACCAAGGATTATACATTATTTTATATAAGTATTCTATAAGTATTGTATAAGTATTATACATAATATTTGTACAAGTTTTGTATAAGTATTATACCAAGGATTATATAAGTTTTATATAAGTATTTATATAAATATTATTCAAATATTTATACTTTATATTTGTATAAGACTTGTACAAGTATAATACAAGTATAACTTGAAAGCTTGAACAAATATTGTGCAAGTATAGAACATACTCGCACGGCTTTTTCTCATGTTCCCTGCTAGTTCCAATAGCAGCTAAGAACCCGGCGTTTTCCCAAGGCGAATTCTCTCTATCCGACAACGTTATCACAGAGAACTACAGTGATAGAAGGAGTCTTTGCAAGACTTCATAATGATGGAGCATCTGGAACAACACAATCTGGGCTTCATCAGCCTTGAGCTTCTGCACCTGAAGGAATAACTTTACCTGTGGTTCAACGAGAACTATAACTTCAACAACAAAAGGAACCTCGAATTAGCCTTCCAGACAAGTTTGATAGCACACGCTATCAAGTAGAGAGAATTCGCCTTGGAAAAATACCGGGTTCCTAGCTGCTACTGAAACTAGTAAGGAACATGAGAAGAAGCCGTGCAAGTATGTTCTATACTTGCACAATATTTGTTCAAGCTTTCAAGTTATACTTGTATTATACTTATACAAGTCTTATACAAATATAAAGTATAAATTATTGAATAATACTTATACGAATATAAATTATAAATTATTTGAATAATATTTGTATAAATACTTATATAATACTTGTATAAATCCTTGGTATAAATACTTATATAAAATAATATATAATCCTTGGTATAATACTTGTACAAATACTTATATAAATATTATATATAATACTTATAAAATACTTATATAAATACTTGATATATATATAAGTACATATACTTTTATGAAAGGTATAAGCAAAGTATGTATATGCTCAAGTATACCTCAAAATACAACCGCATATGAGGAATACAAGTTATACAACAAGCTAAAATGAAATATAACACTAAAAATTCATCCAAAGTTCGAATCAAGCATGCTTATAGTCTATAAAAAGCCAATAATCCATTATAAAACATATCAAAATTTCACAAATAGATGGCTTACCATTTAAAAGTTATGGCTAAAAGAAGTAGGCACTAAAATTTCCAAGCGAATGCAAAGGCAACAAAGCTCTTCTTCACTTCAGCCTTTGTTGTGATCACTTCCCTTCTCCAAATTAGACATACAATAGCTTTTTAGAAAGCTCACTCCATCATCTAACTTAATCTAAAATTTTGCATACACGCCTTTCAAACTCCAGATTTTGTAGCTAGTTGATTCTACTCTTCAAACCCTAGCAACAATTTGCCCTCTTTGACAATTCACGACTTATAAAACTTTCATCAAAGCTCCAAATGTATTGATTTTTGATTTTATAGAAAGCTTACACAAGCTACTATAAGCATCTAAAATATCAAAAAGATTGAAGAGACTATCCGACTTGGGTGGTTGAACAAAATCTCTGCCCTTCTTCGTTGGGTGGCAACAAACCCTTTCCCACTCTCAAGCTCACAACTTTTGCTTTCCAACTCCAAATGCTACAAGAGATGTCTTGATAGAAAGCTAGCACAATTTTCCACAATTTTTTTTTAATTTTACTAAGAAAGATTCGAAATCAAACTTGCAGTAGCAGCTCGAAATTTCTGCCCCTCTTCGTCAGGTGGCAGCAAACTCTACTCTACTAAAACAAGCATAATGTTTTGCTCACAACTCCAAAATAAGCAAGTGAGTAGGTTCTAGAATCTTCACAACTTGAAGAACACATTTAAAAATTTTCATTACAAACACTTTTATCTCCTCAGAGCTATCTCTCTCTAAAGTTCACCACTCAAAAGTGCTTCCTCTCCAAAGTTCACTACTCAAAAAACTCTCTCCTCTCGGTCTAGCAAGAGGAGTATATCTCCCTTTCCTTCCTTGTTAGACTATGAGACACCCACATGGGCAGCCAAATCCTATTGGATAGGCCTTATTCACCCCATGCTCTTCTTTGTTATCCCTCACAAGGTCCATTCTACCTCAAAAGTCAACAAGAAAGATAAAACAACCTTTACTTTTCTTCTAATTACAAAAGAGTCTATTCTAGGATATAATTAAGGTAGGAACAAAACAAATAGCCATCTTAATTCACTAACTAAGTTGCTATAATAAATCCTCTCCTTATAATATCTTCTAAAATAACCTCTAGCATTCATATATATATTAACAATAGATACAAGATTTTTAATATTTTTATACACTGCACGTAAATGTAGTATGACAACGCTCCAAGTTTTGAGGTTTCATCAATCAAATCAAGTTAATAACAGCTCTACAACCCGAACGTTATCCGATGGAAGAATCACGCGTTGGATTGGTTGGAACTTTGCTTACGGGACAAGCTCTATTGTGGTTTGCTCCTATATTTGAAAAAAGATCTTTGATTTTGAACAACTTCGAGACTTTTTTGGAGGCATTTGCAAAAGCATTTGGCGAGCATGACAAGGCTCGGTGGGCTACAACAAAAATTCGATCACTATGACAAGAGACTCGCTCTGCATCAGTCTATGCATTGGATTTCAGGCAATTGGTATGCGACATCAATTGGGATGAAGAAGCATTGATGAGCCAATTCTATTGGGGTCTAAGGGACGACGTGAAGGATTTGTTATTATCTCTTTCTGATCCACGAACGCTCAACGAAACCATTAGTCAAGCTGTAAAGTGCGATAATCGCCTATTTCAACGTTGCCAAGACCAACGCTCCAGACAATATACAAGTCATGGCGGCGCAATTATATCGGCAAGTAGCCTAAATTCACAAGGGGAGACAGAGGACATACAGATTGATGCAGTACGTATCAAATCACTTACTCCAGAAGAAAAGAAGTAGCGTATGGAGAAAGGTTTGTGTTTTTATTGCGGTGGAAAAGGCCATAGAGTTGGAAACTGTCCAAAGAAGCAAAAAGGACGCAACATCAAGTATAGAGGTGCGTTTGTTTAGGAAAACGAGGATGCCCAGCCACAATAAGAACTGTGCGGCTGGACAAATCAAAACCAGGTTCCTCTCTTTCTACTCAACCTGCCCGTTGTTTTACAATTCCTTTGTCTTTTGGTCCTGAAAAACTAAAAAACTTAGCCTTATTAGATTTAGGAGCATCTGCTTGTTTCTTAGATCAAAAATTTGCTAAGCGTCACAAAATTCCCCTAGTACAAAAATTCAAACCTGTTCACGTAGAAGTAATAGATGGACGACCTTTATTATCTGGTAGTGTCACCCATGAATCAGAACCTATAGAAGTGACGTTTAAAGACCACAGTAGTTATATTATTTTCAACATTATTAGCACCCCATCATATCCTATTATTCTTGGTCTTTCTTGGTTAGAAAAATATAATCCATTCATAGATTGGAGGTTGTGGAGGATAACATTTTCCATAGAACAACCTGAGGACAAGCCTGGAAGAAGACCCCAAACCAAAAAATCCTTGTTCATTGGAGCAAGAACGTTTGTAAGATCGTGCAAGGAAGGCACACCATTGGTCATTTATGCGGCTCCAATTAGTGGAGAGCAGATTTCAACAGCAGGAATACCGGAACAATACAAGGATTTTCAAGACGTGTTCCAAAAGAAGAATGCTGACATGCTACCAGAACATCGACCATATGATTGTGCCATAGAATTGCAAGAAGGAGCACAACCGCCTTTTGGCCCAATCTACAACCTATTGCAGACGGAGTTGGCTGAGTTGCGGAAATACATTGACGAGAACCTAGCTAAGAACTTCATTTGTCATTCAAAATCGCCAACTGGGGCACCAATCTTATTTGTGAAGAAGAAGGATGGCTCACTACGGATGTGCGTGGACTATCGAGGTCTCAACAAGGTGACAAAGAAGAATCGCTATCCATTATCTTTGATCTCTAGTCTTCTGGAACAACTTGGACGTGCAAAGATCTTTACAAAGATTGATCTAAGGGGAGCTTACAACCTTGTGCGAATCAAAGAAGGAGACGAATGGAAGACAACTTTTCATACAAGGTATGGGCATTTTGAATATAATGTCATGCCATTTGGTCTTACCAATGCTTCGGCGGTTTTTCAACACGTGATGAATGATATTTTTTGAGAATATCTAAACGATTTTATTGTCATTTATATGGATGATATCTTGATATTTTTTGAAAACGAAGAAAAGCATAAGAAGCATGTTTGTTTGGTACTCGAGAAACTACGCAAGCGAGGACTCTACGCCAAGTTAGAAAAGTGCTTATTTCACCAAACTGAGATGGAGTTTTTAGGATTTGTTGCAACTACGGAAGGCTTGAAGATGAATCCCAAGAAGATGGAAGCAATTGTGTCCTGAGAAGTTCCAAAGACGGTTAGAGACATACAATATTTTCTCGGCTTTGCTAACTTCTATCAGATCTTCATCAAGAATTATTCTCAAGTTGCTGCTCCACTCACTCGATTAACATGTAAAGATAAGCTGGAATGGAGACCTCTAGCAGAGAAAGCATTTCAAAATTTTAAAATGGCATTTACTACGGCTCCAATCTTGGTACATCCAAACTTTACAAAGGCTTTCTATTTGGAAATCGATGCTTTGGATTTTGCTTTAGGAGCCGTACTTTCACAGATAGGCATCGACAATAAGCTTCATCCGGTTGCATTCTATTCACAGAAGTTTTCTGCGGCTGAGATCAACTACGAGATTCATAATAAGGAACTCCTTGCTATAGTGGATTCTTTCTAAGAGTGGCATCACTTCCTCGAAGGAGCTGCGTATCCGGTGACCATATATACGGATCACAAGAATCTGGAATATTTCATGTCTGCTTGGGTTATAAACCGTTGTCAAGCTCGATGGAATATGTCGCTATCTAGATTTGACTTTGTTATTACTTATCGGCTTGAAAAGCAGCAAGGACTATCTGATGCCTTATCAAAAAGATCATATCTTGCGCCGAAGATTGGAGAAGCAGCGCTTGATCAATAGTGTACGACATTATTAAAGCCAGAGCAATTCAAGATTTGTGCTGCTGTGGTGCCAATTGATGTTGACTTCCTCAACCAAGTACGTGCTACGACCGTTGAAAATTCAATAGTCCTTGATATTAAGCAGCATATCAATGATGACAAGTTCAAGGTTAAAGGAGATCTCTTATACTTTGAGGAGTGGCTGTATATCCCAAAAGAGCTAGTACGACTTTGAGTCCTTCAATCTCGTCATGATTTTCCAGCTGCACGACATTTTGGATTCAACAAAACCTTGGAACTCATTTCCCAAGATTTCTGGTGGCCCCAAATGTAGAAGGATGTGAAGGATTTTGTCCTCTCTTGTTACATTTGTTCAAGATCCAAGAACCTTCGACATCGCCCTTATGGACTTCTACAGCCATTGTCCATTCCGTGTCGTCCATGGTCTTCAGTTTCCATGGACTTTATTATAGATCTCCCCCATCAAATTCATTTGATAGCATCTTTGTTGTGGTGGATCGACTTACGAAGATGGCACATTTTATCCCTTGCAAGAAGACATCGTCAAGCGAAGATACAGCAAGGCTCTTCCTTGATAATGTGTATCGATATCATGGTCTACCAGATGATATCGTGTCGGATCGAGGAACCCAATTTGTATCAAAGTTTTGGAGATCTTTTTTTAAGATATTGAAGGTAGACATCAAGCTTTCTTCGGCATTTCATCTTCAAACTGACGGCCAAACGGAATGGGTGAATGAAGTTTTGAAACAGTATTTACGATGCAGCATCAACTATCAGTAAGATGATTGGACTGCATATCTACCGCTAGCCGAGTTTACATATAACAACACCCTTCATGGATCGACTCAGAAAACACCATTCTTTTTTAATTATGGATACCATCCAAAGCTTGATCTATTGAGTCCATCAGCAAATAACAACCCAACAGCGTAAGGATTGGTGCAGCAGCTATCGGAGCTTCAAACCACATTGAAGCTTCAATTGCAAATTGTCCAAGAGTCTTACAAAGCATCCGCGGATAAATTCCGGAATCAGGCACCTAATTTCAAGATTGGAGATAAAATATGGCCACTTCGATGGGATATCAAGACCAAGCGGCCATGTGATAAGTTGGACTACCGGAGATTGGGACCATTTGTTATCCAGAAGCAGATCAATCCTGTGGCGTACCGCTTAGAGTTACCAGCTGCTATGAAGGTACACCTTGTCTTTCATGTTTCTCTGTTAGAGCCTTATCGAGAATCGTCTTTTCTTGGAAGAGTGCAATGTCCGCCACCTAGTATAGAAATTGAAAACAACAAAGAATATGAGGTGGAAAGGATACTAGATTCATGGCAAAGATGGAATAAATTAGAGTACTTTGTGCATTGGAGCGGCTACGATATTAATGAAAGAACATGGGAACCGGCCGAAAATCTTGCCAATGCATCTCAAAAGGTACGAAAATTCCATCGACCATATCCTAATAAATTAAAAGCTGGTCATTAATGAAGCGTGAAGATGAAACCTTCTTTGGAGAAATGAATAGAAAAGGGATCCAGGTCTTATCAAAACATAACTTGTTGTATTTCATAATATCAAGATATCTAATATCAAGGTGTATTTAGATATGGCTAGTGAGAATGTAGATACTGTACTAGTAGTACCATCTCAACCGAGTAGCTCATGACGTCGACCTCGAGACAAAGAATTAGAAGAGCCAAGAAGACGTCGAAGAATACCAAGCAGCAAGTCACTTGTAATTGTCTTTGAAGTTGAACCAGCTCATGCAAGTAGTGGCGAAGCGATATTTTCAGGTCATTTCTACAATGAAGATACAGAAGTTCAAGCATGGTCTCAAGTAGAAGGTATTGGTCATTATCGGTGGCTACAAGGACCCATGAATCATCTGCCTCGTGAACGACAGCTGGAATATATTACAGAGACTATGCGACAAATTTTTGATTTCCTACGTTTGTGAGTATACATCTCAAATGGCTTCTCGGAGACCTCAAAGCTAGAGGAGGAGGTGATGTCAAGGACATACTTGTTAGAACCTTCTAGAACATTCTAGAAGTTTCCTAGAACTCTCTAGAACCTTCCAGAGCCTTCTAATATCTTCCTAGTGTCAAGGATATACTTATTAGAATCTTCTAGAATATTCTAGAAGTTTCTTAGAACTCTCTAGAATCTTCCAGAGCCTTCTAATATCTTCCTAGTTAGTAGAAGTTGCTTGAGAAGCTCCCTAGTTGGAGGAAGCTACTTGAGAAGCTTCCTAGGTAGGAGTATATATTGGAGTCGAGGCTGAAGAGTTCTTCAGTCTCGACAACACATCTCTTGGAGCTCTAGCTTACCTCTCTGGTGTTGTTTTTGTACTCATCTGATTAATCCAGTTCCTGCCAGTTCTTTTTGAACTTCTTGTTTAGACTTCAAGTTTATATTCTGTGTCCGTGATATTAATTCAGTTCTTGCCAATTCTTCTTGAACTTCTTGTTTATACTTCAAGTCTATATTTTGTGTCTGTGACACCTACATCAAAGCAAGGATATATACAACGATGTATTTGGTGCAATAATATGGAGCATCCTCGGAAGGAATGTAGAAATTTTGCTGATATTTTGCAACAAGGAGTAATTATATGGAAAGATGGAAAGATTTCACTGTGTGATAAAGGTGAGTTCTTCAAAACCAACTTTGAAAAAGGAGGGATGAAAAGGATTTTAGAGGATTATATATCTCAACATACTATGGCATGAGGAAAAGCTACCACTTATGGTATCAAGGTTATAAGAGAGAAGGAGGATGTTTTTGACAAACATGTAGACACGGGGGATTTATAGAATCATGCTATCACTAGCATGACTAAGGAAAAGACATCAAGGCAAGAATTATTCAATGCAGCCACAATAATTAGGAATGCAATCAGATAGGATGATCCTATTGATACCATGTCTGTACATGCTTATATGGCAAAATTCTACCATGAAGCTTTGATGGATGTGAAAAGGAAAAGAAATATAACAGAAGAAAATCTCCACGAATCAGATAACAAAAAGAGATTTTAAAAGGATACAAAAATAATACAAAACAAGGAAGTACCTATATTACAAGGTAGTAGACCATCCAAGGTTGAGCCATCAACATCACTATGAAAAAAAAATAGAAAGAAGGGATGGCAGCCAGTAAAAATAAAGAAAAGGATAAGCTTGTTGCCTATAAGCTGCAAACAGATATAGAAGCAACTACAGATTTAAAAGAGGTGTTGGAAGAAAGGATGTTGAATGCCAAAATTGAATTCATTTTTACGTGAAATTTTAGGCATTGCAAAAAACGAATTTCATGATGTCATTATTGACACCATTAAACGAAAAAGACAATAGATAAGGGAGTCAACAATGTCTAATGCTTTAGATACAACATTAAGAAAAGAAGAAGAGTTGGAGTTGGTTGAACATTGTATAAATCAAAAGGATCAATTTTCCTTGGATGAGGATAAGGTTGATGACAAAGGTCCTAGTCATTACTCTAAGAAGCATTGGGCTAGAGCCACTACAGAAACTTTGGTGAAGATAGGAGACTTGACAGATCCAATAGCTGCTCTTATTGACCATGGATCTGAAATCAATATTATGTCTAAAGACATTTATAAATGTGGGAGGTGGCCCATTGACACTAAACATGGTTGAATGATCTGAGCAGCAAATAATATATATGGAGATCTTTATGGTGCTTGTCCAAATATAAAGGTGAAAATTGGAGATGTATCTATTGAACAAATTTTTTTTGTTTAGAACAATACTTCTTATCCAATAATTCTTAGACAACCATATATTATTATTGTAAAGATGGAAACCAAAATATTGGATGATGGATTAGCATGTACTTGTATTAGAAGCTAAGATGGTAAACAAGCAATACAATTTTTAACAATACCTGCTAATCATGAGCGCAATAGGAATTATCTATGAAGTGGCTCATTACTAAGAATTAATGAAGAATTTAAGGATTTTTGCAGGATACCACTATAGAACAAGGATGTGGTGGTACGTTAGAGAAGGTACTCTCACAAGGAGAAGAAAGTACCTTTTATACAGGAGTTGTAGAAATTTTTAAAAGTAGATTTATTGTACATACACAAATTAATGACCTACAAAAACGAGAGAAAAGGATTGTGATAAAAACAAAAAAAGACCTAAAAAGAGTGGGTGTGCTTGATGAAGATGATAAGATAATAGGTATATATATGGAAACAGGTTTAGAAGATATGTTGGAAGAATTTATAAAGGTTGAAGTAACAGATAAAGATCAAGTGGTGCAAATACATTCAAGAGAGTTCTACTCAATTATAGAAGCATTTCAAGGTTATGAAGTCAAAGTTGAAACTAGGTACAAAACTGTAGAAAGAAAAATAAAACTTGTAGCTATACTATTGCCTAGTGATTCAAACCACCAAATTTAAGAGGCTTCAAAAGAAAAGAATTTACGAAATCTTGATCAAATTGGCGATAAGTTTACAGAAAGTGCGTTCAAGGAATTGAAAGTGGGATCCGCGGATTTTCTTTTATCTACTAAAGAAATAGAATTCAAAAAAATATTGAGGAAGCACGGAAAAGCGTTTGCTTTTGAACCTTCAGAAATTGGATGTGTGGATCCAAGTATTATAGCACCAATGGTTATATTTATAGTTCCACATACTCCATGGAATCTAAGGCCAATTTCGGTATCTAAAGTATATTTATCCAAACTTATGGAACTATTAAAAAAAAAATACAGATGAAAATCTTAGAACCATCATTTGCACCATATTCTAGTCGTTGGTTTACAATACCAAAGAAAAATGGAACTCTATGGTTTATTCAAGATATGCAATCAGTGAATCAAGTGACCATTAGAAATATAGGAATGGGATCAATTGTTGGAGAATTTGCTGAAGCATTTGCTGGTAGAGCCATTTATTCTATTGAAGATCTTTATTCTGAGTATGACCAGTTTCAACTTGCGGAAGGAAGCAAGGATATCACTACTATGAGGATATCTTTAGGGCTGGTGAAAATGTATACATTACCACAAGGAGTAACAAACTCAGTTGCTCATATGATGAATGGGATGAATAAGGTGCTTCGTGATTTTATTCTAGAAAAGACTATACTTTTTTTGGATGATATTCCAATAAAAGGATGTATAGAAGAAGAAAAAGAAGAAATAATGGATCAAAGGGGGTGTCGTAAATTTGTATCTAGTCATATTTTGGATTGTGATAAGATTTTATCATGGCTTGAAGAAGTCCACTTGACCTTATCGGGAGCTAAATCAACCTTTGGCATTTGAAAGGTTGTTATTGTGAGGCATTTATGTGGATGGTTTGGTCGTAAACCACACCCTATTAAAGTGGATGCCATACAATGAATGAAGGAAGTTTGTAGCTAATAAATAGAGGTTCGGAGATTTTTTGGAGCCTGTATACTTTATTATATATGGATTCCACATTATGCGCATATAGCAGATCCCCTCTATGGTGTGCTATGAAAAGAGAAGAGATTTAAATGTGAGAGGATACATATATAAGCAATGCAAATACTAGTCCGATAGCTATTGGTTGGACTCTAGGACAGGATGATAAAGAAGGGAATCGATTTGCTATACGATTTGGAGCCAAGGTATTAAGTGAAAGACAAAGGTGCTATCCACAAGTAAAACAAGAATTATGGGAGGTAGTGATAGCTATGAAAACTGATAGAGATTATCTAATTGGAGCATCAATGATAGTGGAAACAGATTATTTGCCACTATTGGGAATGATCACCAATTGTAATACCCCTGATATTGCTATGCTGAGGTGGATTTCATTTATTAAATCTTTAAATCTTGAATTCAAGCACATAGCAGGCAAAAATAATCTAGTGGCGGATATGCTATCTCAAGCTAGATATGAACAAGAAGAAGATTTGATTGATGATATCGAAGATGTAGGTATTACCTTCTATTCTCGAACACAATAAGGAGAGAAGGAGTATGCAAAACTATTCATGGAAGAACTATATGAAATAGAATGGTTAGATATTGGATACTATTTGAGCACGCTGTCATACTGTAATTGCTTACAGTATCTAAAATCCACTCAAAATGCCTAATATGTTTATAGATTTAGATATGTGTTAGAATGGTTAGTAAAATAAATTAAAGGGATTGATAGAAGAAACTTTATTTTATTTTTACTTATTTTGATTATGGTATTTAAAAAATATAAGATCTAAATGATTAGTATGAAGCCTTGAGAAAAGGTGGGAGCCTAAGGATGAAAATATAAGCTAGTAGGAGGCTAATTGGGAGGGATGAAATAAAGGCATGGTCGGATGAAGGCAAGGAATGGGAAACTTCATCCCTATTGGTCGAATACCATGCCCAATGGACTTTGAGGAGGCTGCCTGCGACCTTAACAAGGGTTTCGGCAACTTTAAGGAGGCCATTAGGAAATCAAAAGCTAGGGTTGTAAAGTTTAGGATTTTGGGTACAATTTTTGTTCAAAAATTAGAGGATTTGAAGTTAGGATAAAGAAGTTATAGTAATTTGAAGATAAGATGTCAATATGAGATATACTGTCACTCTTTTGAGGATTGGAGGAGTTGTATGAAAGCTTTTGGAGATCGAGAGGTGCGGCTAGAGAGGGGATTTTAAATTCTACATCTGATATAGGAGAATTACTACATTTGGAGTTTTGAAGAAGGAGTTATTGGGAGTCAAAGACAGCAGATTGAATTCCAAGGCAGTAAGTAGGCCGTTTTATTGATAGTGATGGGGTTTATCATATCTTAAGTTTTTGGACGAATTTTTGTCTCAAAATTTCTAAGAAGGTGTATTATTATGCTAAGAAGCTATACATCAAAGTTTCATAGTATTTGGACATTGGATTTGTGAGATATGAAGAATTTAGTACTCGGGTGTTTATAAATAAGGGTTTAAAGCTACTGCTAGGGTTTTGGCGATATCTAAAGAATGAATCAACGGTTGAAATTTGTGGTGGTAGTTGCGAAGAATACATCAATATTCTATGTAAATTTGGAGTAGATTTGGATAGTTGGATTAAAAGTTATGGGTTATTGAAGTTCGGGAAAAATTCCCTTCCTACATGGGAATGAGGGTTTAGAGTATTTTGTTATGTTTTGAGTGGTTTGAAGAAATTAGGCTTATGTATTAGGTGTAATAGCCCTATGAAGATCTCTTTTATATAAACTTGGGGGTTTTATTATACTTGAATCTTGCTTGAGTAATTAAGGGTAGCCAGAAGCCCAGCGCTTTTTTGAGGCAGATTCTCTCTACCACAACAACGCTATCAAGGCAACCAGGATGGAATGATATTTATTTCAAGAAAATTAGGCAGAAAGCCTACAACTATTTTTTATAAGATGGATACTTATGGAAGGGATGTAAAAGGGATAGTAGTATATCGCAAAGAGTAATTTGCAAGAAGGAAATGTAAGAGCAATTGATTCAAGAATTTCATGATAGCTTGTGGGGTGGTAATAGAGGTATTTATGCTACCTTTAACAAGCTTAAAGAAAAATATTGGTAACGTAATATGTATAGAGATGTAATAAAGTTTGTGGAATCATGTCAAACTTGCCAAATATATTCAGAGATTCAACATAGAGACGGGTTGCATCCTACATATCCTCTAGCAATACATTATAAATGGATGGTGGATTTAGTTACTATGCCTATGGGATTATGGCAAATGTGATATTTGGTTTTGGCATAAGAAGATTTATCCAACCAGGTGGAGAGAAGAGCTCTACGAACAAAATCCATTGAAAGAGTTTATAGATTTTTATTAGAGGATGTGATTTGTAGATACGGATGTATTGGGAAGATTACTGTTGATCGTGGAGAATTAGATACATATGAGGCAAAGAAATTTTTTGAAAGATGTAGGATCAAGCTTATACTTACAACAGCATATAATCTAGAGGGTAATGCCAAAAGTGAGCAAGGTCATCTTCCGATAATAAAAGCCATTGTTAAAGCATATAAAGGAAGGACAAAAGAATGGCTAAGATTATTACCATTTGCTCTATAGGCTGATTGTATTACTCACAGTTTAGTAATTTGATATATGCCCATGGAATTGATACAAGAACAAAAGCCTATTATACTGATTGAAGAACAAATATGTACTTGGAATGTTTTACCCTGGCAAGACAATGTGTCTTGAGAAGAACTTCTTGCACTTTGAATTCATCAATTGGAAAGAAGACCTGAAGATATAGAAAAAACAATTGTTAAATTAAGAGAGGCACGAATCAAAAATAAAGATAGATTTGACAAGCGACATCGATTAAGGCCAAAAGAAATTTAAGAAGATGATTGGATTTTGGTGTATGATAGTAGCTTGAATAACCAGCATAGTACTCTTAGAAAATTTTCTAAACGCTGATTTGGATCTTATATGGTTGTAAATATTTTGAATAATGCCACATATGTATTGAGGGAGCTAGATGGAACACACCTTAAAGTTCCAATTGCAGCAAAACGCATAAAACTCTTCAAACAACGAGGTTAAGATATAACACATGAAGATATAAGAGAAGAAATTGACTTCTTAGTAGATGAAAAAGAAGAACAGGATTTTGAAGAAGATATTATAAAAGCAATAATATGATGCCGACCACAACTTCAACTTTTCTTGGTACATACCGGAGGGTGCACAGGTTTAGAGGTGGTAGATGTCGTCTTGAAGTTTGGCTACTATATAAAAGAATTGTACATGTATATTTAATGTACAATTTATTACTTAGCTAAATGAAAGCCATATCAATGGACTTTTATTCGTTATAGGATGTAGTTAGCTTGCTAGTTTACAAGGGATCTATTAAAAGGATTATTATTAAGATTTATACAACCTTATTTTCTTTTTAGTAGTGACTTTTAAAGTTAATTTTATATTGATAGTAACTTGTATATATATTAAGTCACCTATGTTAGACATTGGTGATCCTTAAGATCTTATTTACTTCTTTTATTTGGTGCTTAAAGCACCAAGTATGTAAATCTTATAAGAAGAAGGGTTAGAAAAGGGTTTTTAGTGTAAAAAGGGTAGTTTGGCCATCCATGTGGATGAATAGAGGTGGATGATAGAAATCTCTATTCTAATTGGCCAAAAATCATGCCCAATGGGCTTCAAGGAGGCTGCCCGAGGATTTATTAGGAGTTAGGGTTTGTTTTTGGAGAGGAGTCGAACATTAGAGGCTAGGATCATAAGGTTTAGGTTTTTGGATCTGGTTTAGGTACAAATTTTGTGTGATTTGCACTTTTTATGAAGAAGTTATAGGCGCTCAAAGTTAAGGTGTCGATTTTGGACCTACTGTCACTCTTTTGAGTATAACTCGCGCATATAGAAGGCAATTGAGGATCGGCGACTAAAATTGGAGAGAGCACTTTTATAGCTACACTATTTATGTGCAACTTGATAAAATCCAAGCTAAAGTGAAGGAAATATTGGAAGTTGAAGTCAGTGCTTACAGACTTAAGGGCAATAAGTGAACCACTTACATAGTGGTTACATTTTGAGCTACATCTTATGCAATTTGATATATTTTTGGCTCAAAATTTTTAAGAGTGTATATGTTTATATCACAAGACTATATGCAAAAATTTTGTGGCATTAGAATTTTGGATTTGTGAGATATAAGGAAAATAGTGTGCAGGTGTCTCTAAGCTAGGGTTTTAAGCACCTGCTAGGGGTTTTGAGATATCAGATGATTAAAAACGAATTTATGATTGATTCTTTCTTGTGATAAATTTCAAGACAATTACCTACACTTTGAACTAAATTTTATAGAAATTGAATAGTTGGATTAAGACTAATTGGACTCTAAAATTCAGTAAGAAATAAGTCCTTGCGGGTGAATAAAGTTTTGAAGGGTTTTTGTGGAAATTTGAACCTTTTTTGTACAGACTTACTTGAATACAAGAGGGTTTATATACATAACTTCTCTTTTGTGAGATTTTTATATTATTTGTTCTTTTTATTGAAGACAAAGTACTTGTTGGATTTTTGCCATCAAGTTGTAAATAAACTCTTCATAGCCAGGTACCTAGTGTATTCCCAGATAGAAGGCCACGTGATACGACAATGCTTCGTTTATCCATCAGTTTGAGGATAGAAAGCTGAAGATAGCTTTATGTCCATGTTTAAAATCTTAAAAAGTATTCTCCAAAATCTTGACACAAATTGCATCCTTCTATTTGAAATAATATCCCTTGGTAATCCATGATAGCGATAAATATTGTCAAGGAAGAGTTTAGCTATTTTTTCACATGTGATAGATTTTGTACATAATACAAAATATGCCATTTGGTGAAACGATCTACGATCACGAATATAGAATCATATAAACTTGAATTTAGAAGATCTGTGATGAAATCTATAGAAATAGAAGACCAAGGTTGTTTTGGTATAGATAATGGTTGGAGAAGTCTATAAGGTCGATGACAAGGATTTTTCGATCTTGAACATTCATCATACAATTGCACAAATTCTTTAACAGCCTTCCACATTTGAGGCCACCAAAAATCTCTTAAAATTAGCTCCAAGGTCTTATTGTATCCGAAATGTCCAACTGCGGGAAAGTTCTGACGAGCTTCAAGAGCACACAGTCGTGTTTCACCTTCTGGGACGTTGTCGTGGTAGAGAGAATCTGCCTCAAGAAAGCACTAGGCTTTTGGCTGCAACTAAATATTCAATCAAGATCCAAAATAATAAAACCCTCAAAATTTCTATAAAAGTTTTTCTTTTAGGGCTATTACACCCAATACATAAGCCTTATTTCACAAAAACACTCAACTATATCAAAATACTCTAAACCCTCATTCACCCGTAGGAAGGGAATTTTTTCTGAACTTTACTAACCTATAACTCTTAATCTAACCAGTTATATCCACTAAAATTTCACATGAAGTACTGATGTGTTTTTAACAACTAGCACAACAAATTTCAATTGTTGATTCTTTATTGATCTTTAGATATCGTAAAAACCCTAACAGTAGTTTTAAACCCTTATTTACAAATACGCGAGTACTAAATTCTTCATATCTCACAAACCCAATGTCTAAATGCTATGAAACTTTGATGTATAGATTTTCAGCACAAAGATTCACCTTCTTAGAAATTTTTAGACAAAAATTCAACTAGAAACTCAAGATATGGCAAAACCCATCACTATGAACAAAATAGCCTACTTATTGCCTTGGAATTCAACCTGCTGTCTTTGACTCCCAATATCTCCTTCTTTAGAACTTTTATTATAAAAATTCTTCCTCATAAATGGTAGAGCTTGAAATCACCTCTCTAGCCGCACCTTTTGATCTCCAAAAGCTCTCATACAACTCCTCCAATCCTTGATAGAGTGACAATAGGTACAAATTGCACACCTTAACTTCAAGTGCCTACTTCTCTCTCATAAAAACTCCAAATCTCTCAATTTTTATACCAAAATTGTAGCCCTAAAAACAAGCTTTCTAACCCTAGTCTCTGATTTTCCAATCGCTTCCTTGAGGTTGCCGAAACCCTTGTTCTTGTTGCAGGCAGCCTCCTCAAAGCCCATTGGGCATGGTATTCAACCAATAGGAATGAAGAACTTCACCCCTTGTCTTCATTCATCCTCACTTTGTCTTCATCCTTCCAAATAGCCCTCTTAGTAGTTTAATTCTTCCTCTTTGGACCCCAATTGCCTCTCAAGGCTTTATACTAAATATTTAGGTTCTATATAATTTAAAAGCCATAACCAAACTAAGTAAAATTTAAAATAAAGTTTCTTACACCAACCCCCTTTAATTTACTTTACTAATCATTCTAATACATATTTAAACCTATAAACATATTATACATTTTGAGTGGATTTTACATACTGTAAACAATTATAATACGACAATGTATAAATGTCCTTCAAAATAAAGTAAGTTGTCCTTGAACTTGAACTTTGAAGTATCATGAGATTTAGAAGAATTATTCTTAATATCATGAACAAGAAGATCTAAGGATATACTTAATTGGATTTGCTTGAGAAACGTTAAATCAATAGTCAATGTTGATTTTATTGCTCGAATATGAAATTGCTCTGGTTTCAGGAAGATTATTCTTTGTTGATCAAAAGCTGTATTTCTTTCTTTTGGTGCAAGATAAGATCATTTAGAAAGAGCATCAAATAGACCTTATTGTTTTCTTAGCCGATAAGTGATGATGAATTCGAATCTTGACAAAGACATGCTCTAACGAGCTTGACGACAATTTAACACATGTGTTGATATGAAGTACTCAAGATTCTTGTGATTCGCATACATAGAGACTAGACTAGAAGCGCCTTCTAAATAGTGGCCCTATTCTTAAAAAGAATCCACAATTGCAAGAAGTTCTTTATTGTGGATTTTGTAATTGATCTCTATTACTAAAAATTTCTTGGAATAGAAAGCTACTCGGTGGAGTTTGTCATCTGCTCCCATTTATGATAATACTACATCCAAAGCAAAGTCTGATGCATCTATTTTCATAAAAAATGCCTTGGAGAAGTTTTTATACGACGAACATGTAATTCATATTCTTTTATGTCCTTAGAATAGATTAAAATGTTGTCTAAGTAACAGACAACAAAATCATCTAAAAATTCACAAAAAACATCATTTATGAGATGCTAAAAAATAGCTAGTGCATTCGTCAGTCCAAAAGGCATAACATTATATTCAAAATGTCCATATCTTGTTCAAAAAAGAATCTTTTATTCATCTCCTTCTTTAATGTGGACTAGGTTGTACGTTCCTACGATCTATTTTTGTATAGATCTTAGCTTGATTCAATTGATCTAGAAGTCTAGATATCAATGGTAGAGGATATTTATTC
>JAWRVF010001842.1:0-39162 GCA_036785485.1 Physcomitrellopsis africana | reverse complement strand
AGAGGTTATTTTAGAAGATATTATAAAGATAGGATTTATTATAGCCACTTAGTTAGTGAATTAAGATGGCTATTTGTTTTGTTCCTACCTTATTTATATCCTAGAATAGACTCTTTTGTAATTAGAAGAAAAATAAAGGTTATTTTACCTTTCTTGTTGACTTTTGAGGTAGAATGGACCTTATGAAGGATAAGAAAGAAGAGCATGGGGTGAATAAGGCCCATCCAATAGGATTTGGCTGCCCATGTGGGCGTCTCATAGTCTAATATGGAAAGAAAGGGAGATATACCCTCATAGACCCAGAGAGTGAGTTTTTGAAGCATGTAACTTTGGAGAGAGATAGCTCCGAGGAGATAGAAGTGTTTGTAGTGAAAATTGGTGGGTGTGTTCTTCAAGTTGTGAGGATTCTAGAACCTACTCACTTGCTTGTATTGGAGTTGTGAACAAAAGGTTATGCTTGTTTGAGTAGAGTGAGGTTTGTTGCCACCCGATGAAGAGGGGCAGAAACTTCGAGCTGCCACTGCAAGTTTGATTTCAACTCTTTCTTAGTGAAATTTATAGAAAGTGTGGAAAATTGTGCTAGATTTCTATCAAGACATCTCTTGTAGCATTTGGAGTTGGAGAGCAAAAGTTGTGAGCTTGAGAGTGGGAAAGGGTTTGCTGCCACCCGACGAAGAGGGGCAGAGACTTTGTTCAACCACCCAAGTCGGACAGTCTCTTCAATCTTTTTGATAATTTAGATGCTTATAGTAGCTTGTGTAAGCTTTCCACAAAAATAAAAATCAATACATTTGGAGCTTTGATGAAAGTTTTATGAGCCGTGAAGTGTCAAAGAGGGCAAATTGTTGCTAAGGTTTGAAGAGTAGAATCAACTAGCTACAAAATCTGGAGTTTGAGAGGCATGCATGCGAAATTTTAGAATAAGTTAGATGATGGAGTGAGCTTTCTAAAAAGCTATTGCATGTCCAATTTGGAGAAGGAAAGTGATCACAACAAAGGCTGAAGTGAAGAGGAGCTTTGCTGCCTTTGCATTTGCTTGGAAATTTTAGCGCCTACTTCTTTTAGCCATAACTTTTAAACAATAAGTCATCTATTTGTGAAATTTTGATATGTTTTACAATAGATTATTGGCTTTCCATAGGCTATAAGCACACTTGATTCGAATTTTGGATAAATTTTTAGTGATTTATTTAGTTTCAGCTTGTTGTATAACTTGTATTCCTCATATGCGGTTGTATTTTGAGGTATACTTGAATACATACATACTTTGCTTATACCTTTTATACAAGTATATATACTTGTATTTATACAAGTATATATACTTGTATTTATACAAGTATTATACAAGTATTATACAAGTATTATACATAATATTTGTACAAGTATTTGTACAAGTATTATACCAAGGATTTATACAAGTATTTATACAAATATTTGTATAAGTATTATTCCAGTATTTATACTTTATATTTGTACAAGACTTGTAAAAGTATAATACAAGTATAACTTGAAAGCTTGAAGAAATATTGTGCAAGTATAGAACATACTTGCATGGCTTCCTCTCATGTTCCCTGCTAGTTCTAGTAGCAGCTAGGAACCCGGCGTTTTCCCAAGGCGAATTCTCTCTACCCGACAACGTGTATTAACAATAGATACAAGATATATAATATTTTTATATACTGCACATAAATGCAGTACGACACCGTCTTTGGAATCTTCCAATTCATGATTGTGTAGACTTTCTTAGAATCCATGATGAAACTATCATTTGAAATGATGTATCCTAAGAAATCAACTTGAGTAGTATGAAATATACACTTTTCCATCTTGGTGTACAATCCCGCATCTCTAAGTTTTTGTAATACTTAACAAACATATACTTCATGTTCTTTTATATTCTTAGAATAGATCAAAATATCATCTAGATAGCAGACGACAAAATTGTCTAGGAACTCACAAAAAACATCATTCATGAGATATTGAAAAGCAATTGGTGCATTTGTAAGTCTAAAAGGCATGACAATATATTCAAAATGTCTGTATTTGGTTTGAAACGCAGTTTTCTATTCATCTCCTTCTTTGATGCGTATTAGATTGTATGTTCTTCTTAGATCTATTTTTGTATAGATCTTAGTTTGATTTAACTGGTCAAAGATAATTGATATTTGTTCTTAATTGTGATCTTCTTGAGTCTTCGTTAATCAACTCACATCCGCAATGGTCCATCTTTTTTCTTCACAAATAGAATTGAAGCTCCTGCTAGAGATTTAGAATGGCGTATAAAATTCTTGGCCAAATTCTCGTCAATATATGTCTTGAGTTCAGCCAACTCATTTTATAATAAACTGTAGATTGGTCCAAATAGTGGCTCAGTTCCTTCCTTGAGGTCGATTGAACAGTCATATGGACGATGTTCTGGAAGAATATCTGCATTTTTTTTTTCAAAAACGTCCTGATAATCTAGGTATTGGCTTGGAATGCTACTTAAAATCTTTCCACCATCAAAAACGGGTGTGGCATAAATAGCAAAAGTTGATCCTTTTTTTGTTGCGTGTATAAAAGCTTTTGCACCTATAAGTATAGATTTTACTATATTATGCTTATAGTTTTTTACTTCGTCGGCAGGATGTTTAATAATATTCTGAGGAAAATCAAATCTACAAGAATTCCAATCTATTTGAGGGTTATATTTTTCTATCCATGGTAAACCTAAAATAATTGGATTAGATGGAGATTTAATTATGTTAAAGGCTACGTAGCTATTATAACCATCTATTATTATTTTTATAGGATGAGTTTCATGAATGACATCTCCAAAAGACAATGGATGCCCATCTATGACTTCTACATGTATAGATTTAGTTTTTTGTATTAAAGATATTTTACGATTCTTAATAAATTGTTCATCTGGAAAGCATGTTGAGGCTCCTAAATTTAATAAGGCAGAGGCTCTGTAGTTTTTTGGTCTTCAATATACATCTATTATAAAACATGGAGAATGTTTTGAGGAGAGAATAAGACCTTCACTAGGAATTATACAAGGTTCCAATTGCACGGTCCCTATTGTAGCTAGATAAACTCATTTTCCAACATGTTGTCTTCTTTGACAACGGTACTCCTCATTTTATAGTTGTATCATTTCTTCGGACAATGTTGAGCAATGTGCTTAGGTTTTCCACAATATAAACATAATCCTCCTTGGTAACGTCGAATCTTTTCTTGTTCAATAAGAGGTTTAAAACGTACCGCTGTCACGTTGTAAATTAAAACATAATGTGAAAGATATAAAGGAATGTGTTAAAATAAAAAGATTAAGATTAGAAGAAGAGAGGATGAAAAAGAGAAGGGGTTGTGGTTATAACTACATTATCTTGGAGGTTATAATGTTTATCACAAGCTCAAAGATGATAGGTAGGCCAAACAACAAATTTCCTGCTGAAATTTCCACTAGCAGTACCAAGTCATGAAGCCAAGGATTTCTACAGTGAAGTCAAGTGGATTCGAACCCACGTCAACTCCAAAGTAGCTAAGAACTTAACCACACAAGCTTCTTTGACTTGGCAGTGTAGGATGTAGTTCTTTCTTTTTTATCTCTAATCTAATCTTAATTGTTTTTTTCTACTTGTTAGATTTTTTTCTATTTTATCTTAGATCTACTTTACCTTTATTCTCTTCTATTTTGTATCTAAACTTAAATATTGTGGGCTGAAATTAGAAGAGAAGTTGGTAGAAAAATGGTAGTAAGAAGATAGAATAGAAATTTACCTCAAAAAGTGAGATTCCTTCAAATTAATCCAAAAGAAAGGATTGAAGAGGTGGAAAGACATGGCTGAGGTGTCTCTTTGACCAAGGGAAGAAGGAAGACCAGGCCGGGAGGACAAGAAGGGATCGTGAAGAAGAAGAGAGAAGGTTCTTTTGGAGAGATAGGATTTCTTTTTGATAGGCAGTTTACGCTTTTGTATGTAAAAGAAGCTTAGAGAGGATTTTAAGTAAAATTTTTTTGTAAGTTTGTAGTAGACAAGATAAGGAACATATAGAAATAATTTTTATGTCTTTTAGTTAAGTATCAAGGGAGATATGAGTCGTCAAAGTTGCAAGTGTTTAAGACTAGGGCAGTGAGGTTTACTAAATTTCGGGCCTTGGCTCTTGAGAACCATTTGGACTTTAGAGGCAAATTTTATTGGGATTTTTTTTCTTATAGAGTTTACTACTTTGAATCAAAATCTTAAGTCAATATGATCTTTGAGCAAAGAGTTATGAGTGAAATTGTAACCGGATGTAGGTGAAAAGAGAAATAGAGTGAAAGCAGAATTGGGGTTTGTATGGGCAGAGTGTGTGTGTGGGTTTTTTGGGTATGAATGGAGTTAGGGAATGAATTTGATTGTGAAATTTAATAGACATGATCTAAGCAAGTTAAGAAAGAGATAAGAGTAAGTTTGATACTCATTTATCTTATGAAAAAAATGTTATGCTCTTTCAAAGTGATAGGGGTCTATCTCTAAGTTAGTGAAGTTTGGGGGAGCATATCTTTGTGATCAAAGTAGCATTTTGAATAAAATTTATTGGAGTTTGTAGATATATGAGTCTATTAAGTTGTGTAAAAAAGTGATTGCTATTGGAGTTATGGTTAAAGAATTATGAGGAAATTTGTAGTCGGATCTAGACTTGGTAGAAGACAGAATTAAAGGAGAAGGGTAGAGTCTATAATTCTATTTCCAAGAAGAGTTTTGGAGCAAAAATTGGAGGATGTTTACAACATAAAGCAAACAATAAGCCTACCAAATTTCAATACTTGGGGTTTTGATAATGAGGAACAATGAAAGTATGAAGCAAAGGGGGTCTAGAATCAAAGGCAGCATAAAGGGGTTTCTTTGACAACATGGTTCTCTCTAACCACAAGAGCTATAGTCAAAAGGTTTATGGGGTTTGCTTCTTTACTTCCTTAAGTACTTTGTATCCAAATTTTGCTTCAATTGATATGATATCCTAGGATTTATGGACAAATTTGAGGGCAGGTTTCTAAAGGCAGAATATGTTAGGGTTAATAAAGTATGTTTTTATGTAAATTCTTCAATTTTATGAACTTTATGAATCTCATCTTGCACTTAAGAAATGAGAGGCACAAAAGACCCAGTGTTTCTTAGGGCTAAGACTCTCACCACGACACCGCATCAATTTACATGTCTTCTACTTTCGAATGTATATGTTGTCAGGACGTTGATGTTGCTATTAAATAATAACGTTAAGGCTCCTTTGTATGACTCTCAGATTAAAACTGAAAAAGTCGATTATCACACTTCATAGCAAAATCAATTGCTTGACTCAATGTTTGAGGATCGGATAAATTGAACATTAATTTTTTTTACCTCATATTGTAATCCTTAGAGAAATTATCTGATGAGTGCAGCATCATCCCACTTGATATCAATTGCTAGTTATCAAAATTGTAAAGCGTATAATGACATTGATCGATTGTGTTGTCGTAGGATGCAAATCTTGTTGATTACAATACGAATTGCATCATGTTTTCCATACATAAATCAAAATTCTGTTAAAAATGCCTCCAAAATATCCAATAGTAAATCACGTCGTTCAAGAAAAGATGAAAACCACGATAAAGCAGAATCTGAAAGTGACGTTCTAATAAACCTAACTTGAGATCCTTGTGTAGGATAACTTTGAGGTTGAAGCTCAATCACCAGTTGTACCTGATTGATGAATCCTCGAAACTTAGATCTTGTGCCATCACATTTCTCAGGCAAACTAATTTTTGGTTCTATAATGCTTGAATAGTGCTCCATCATAAGTGAGGTAGTATGGTTTGGTGTAGATATTGACGTAGCTTCAACCATCTCTATATCTTCACTTCCTGCTAATCTTGTTACTTCTTGTGGTGGTAAACTGAGTTGATGCATTGCAAGCATTAGCTCTCTCATTTGTTCTTACATTTGTGCCATTGCACTCTTTATTTCTGCAAGCTCTGCCATGATAATATAATAGGAAGGAGGATGTCTACTTTCACTTCAAGAAATGTAGAATAACACACCCAAAAGAAAAAATTCTAGAAACAATATCACTTCAGAAGTGAGTACTCCTCAACTTCTAAAATGCTTATGTCTTATCAAGAGAAAGGAGTAATCCACTCTTAATTAAGAAGAGACAAAGCACTGATATTATATGTGTATTCTTGTCAATCTGTCAAGGACATGAACTAGAAAAAGATGTATAATTTAATGAAAACTGTATCAAAATAAAGTCACAAAATAAGAATAAGAAACTATGTATATTCAAAGGAAAACTAGAATGGCTATTGCCAAAGACTACAAACATGAAGACTCTTGAAATTAGAGTAGGATCAGGAAAGGAGTTGACAAGAGTGAAGATGGCTTTACTCTCGCCTCTATAAATACTATCTAACTAAGAGCTACGTGGTGGTATTCTATAGGACCTCATACACGTGTCTAATTTGCAAGACACGTGTCAAACTTCTACGACAAGTTTTCCACATGTACGCCATGTATTTGGCTTGTTCCGCAAGCTACCAACATGTGCGCCATGTGGCTACCTTGTTGACCAAGTTTCTAACCTACCAATCACCTATAGACATGTATAAAGGTGATTTTGCATCTATGAAGCTTCTAAGAAGCTTCTCTATTAGATATTATCAAATCAACTTATTTTACCTACTTCTATTGGTGTATATTACTTAGATAATTTATTGGAATAAATCTTATGTCCGTAACACATAGCTCTCATAAAGTCTATATAAATTCAATTTTCTTCAAACTAACTCATCTGAAACCTTCTTGAAGTCTATTATCTAAATTTACTTTTTAATCAATAAAAAAACCTTGTATATGTTGTGGATGCTTATTTTTATGTCTTTGGATTGGTTTCAACCTTGGTTCACAAATGGTCATACTTGAGTATCAATCTAAGTTTTTTTTTAGTATTTTTTGCTAAAAACTACCTTTAACTTTTATTTAAAGATTTTTATAGTAATTTCATGTCTAATCTATCTTATCTTGCTTTATTTCTAGTCCTATAAAGTAAATAGAATTCCTTTTAATAAGAAAGATAGTATAATTACTAAATTTTTATTTCATCATATTTTTTACCTATGATTTCTAAAAAACCATTTTATTAAATCTTCAACTAGGCCCTTTCTAAATAATATGTCTTTATTTATTCTTTCATCCAATAGTCATATCATAACATAACAATGATGCATTTCCTGTGATTGATAAAAACGACATTATTAATCTTAATAAGAATTAAATTGTGAAGGATATTTAAGACGTTCTAACTGTGACAAAAATTTTATTGTTTATAGAAAAAATTATTAATACTTATTATATAATTATATTTAATAACAAATCTTATTTTAGATATGATAAAGATAAGCTTCCAAATTTAGTCCTATATACTAATCATACAAATTTTTAAAGTTTTTTTAAACTTTGTACTAGACCAAACAATCTTATATAAGCACAATATTTTTTTCAGCACCTAGATAACTCCACAATGAAAGCAAACAAGCAACCCACACTTTTGGACCTCTAGCATAAGTGTTTATATCATATCAATCATTACATGGTCTATCATATATCCGCTTGAAATTTGGCATATGGTATTCTGTAGCTCTATTGTATGAAGTACAAGTGTAACACTTGCATCTTGGTTAAATACTACCATGATTATATTCCCAAGAAATCAACCATTGAAGATACTAAATCCCTTCAATTGCTACATACGGATATTTGTGATCTAATTATTTCTCCTATCTTAGCTAAGTATATTCTTACCATCACTAATGATTTCTTGTGCTACATTTGAATTTATTTCTTAGCTTGCAAAAGTAAAATATTCTCTATTTTTTAGAAATTTATCTATTCTTTCAAAAAAGAATTTATTATTTATGTGGCTTATATTTGCTTTGATAGAAGCAATAATATATATATATTTTTTTAATTTTTGTAATTTTGTGCTTCAAAAGACATCCGTCGACAAATTATAATTGCATGCACTCTACATCAAAATGATATAGTGGAGTGAAAAAATTGGACCCTACTTGAAGCAACCCATAGTATTTTTATTGGTGCCAATTTTTCCATTCATCTCTAGCCCAAAATTGTTTATTTTACCACTTATGTGCTTAATTGTTGTGGCACCTCTACCTTCTACGTGGAAATTGTGAGAACCAAGGTGCAATCAAATTGGCCAAGAATCCTATTTTTCATGGAAAGACAAAACAGATTGAAGGGAAGCACCATTTTATTCCTGAGCACATACTAGAAGGAGAATTGAAACTTAAGTATGTTCGAACAAAACAACAATGTGCCTATGTATTTACCAAAGCCCTTGGTGCAGCAAAATTTCTAAAATTTCAAGAGCCTACTGGCATCAAGAATCTATCCACTCTTTCTCCAGCTAACTGATTTACTTGTGTTCAACTTCGCTTTGGGCAAGTTGTATGCAGCTTGTTCACAACACCTCTGGATGCACTCCAATAGGCGTGATGTCAGCAGCAGGATTGCTTTCACACACAACCAGGCATTTCTACATTTTGTTGTCACCGGTAACTCACTCTTTGCTTTGGCTTCCTCTCGATCACTCTTCATCGTTTCCATATTTTCTCGCTCTTTCCCATCGTTCTTCTTTGAAATGAGATTGCACTTCGCAGGGGGGTGTTGGAAGCACACAGGCGCACTTCCTTTGTTCAATGCACTCACCCAATGGTTGCGTTACTCAGGTAAAGGTTAGTTTAGGGTATTCTAGTCTGGCCCTGCGTGTTCTCTCATACAGCTCTACTTAGGCGGTGCAGCTACTATTTCCTGTAGCTTCTCAAATTCTGAGTCTTAGAGCTGCTCTATCTTCTAATAGTGTGATGGTTTAACTTGAAATGCATCTTAAAAAAGGAACAGCAGAATATGAGCTGCAGCCTCTTCTACGCATCTGCTCACACTCTAAACACACTCTGATGTAGTGATGGTAATCACCCCACCACAGGTTTTGATAAACGAATCCAGGTCGTTTTCTCTACGTAAATGATTCAGAGACACAGTCAGCTATTACCATGGCCATAAAAAATTTGAAGTAGCCACTCTCAAGGCCTTTGTCATGCCAATTTTCTCAAAATCACCTAATTGAATGGGGTTTCAAGCAGCCTCGTCCAAGAATCCACACAATGACTATGTTTTCACATTAATGAGAATCCTGAATAGATATTAAATCTTGAAAGCTTATTCCAGACATTTAATTTGGATCTTGAATTTGCAGCAGAATTTTCAAAAAAAAAAAATCTCTAGAACTTCTTCGTCCCACACTGTATACCTGTTGACAACTGCGATCTGGACGCTTTGAATTTCAAAATCATGAAATATCCCCCTAACCTATCTTGACAAAAAATCATTTTTAAAAAATCTAATCTTAAGTCATTTTTAAAAAATGTAATTCATTTTGATTTTTTGTAAAAAATACTAAAAATGATGTAATAGTGTTAAAAAACATATTTACATCATAATTTTTTGTTGTATATGTAAGATCACACAATTTAATTATGACTAATTAATATATATATATATATATATATATATATTTATATATGATAAAATTAAATATATCTTTGAATTTTAGTAAGCAACATAAAATTAATATTTAATGATTAAATCTTTTTCAAATGATTTGTTTTGAAAAATAATTGTAAACGCCACTATATAAAGAAATTCAATCTACTAAAACCATTGAAAGATATGACATCTTATCTTAAATATGCATGATTGAGCATTATATCTTATATTTATGTTTTAAATATCTATAGATATTTGACAAATATTCTTGTTTTAATAAAAATAAATCAAAGTTGGAATTTAAATCATAAGACCCTTTTTGTACAATTAGATTGAAAAGATTTTTTTAAAATTAAAATTAAAATCTAAGATCAGTAAGATAATATTTAGTAAAATTAGTATTGTTTGTAACATTTTATTATTGTTCTTACTAATACAAATCTTGTGTAATAGTTCAAGTTTGTACTTAATTAAACAAGTTAAATTACAAGATATTTAAATTTAAAACATAAAAATAAATAATTAAATATTTGTGACATGCAATTATAGTTCATTTATAAAATCTAATAAAAATTTAATAAAAGTATTAAAAAATTATCAATCTTCAAAAAAAAAAAACATTAAAACTACTTAAATATATACTTCATTATATTGAATAGTTTTATATCTTTTAAAATTGCTTAATTAATAATGTAAAATACATCAATTTCTATAACAATATTTTAACTTACTACTCTAATCTTTAAAAATAAAAAATTTGAATATACATGTTACTAATTTGTTATATATTATTTAATTTTATGTCAAGAGATTTTTATAGTTATTAAATACTAAAATAATCTGATTATATATATATATATATATATATATATCAAATAACTAATAAAATAAATGATAGTTTGTGATATTTTAAATCTTTTATTTAAAGATAATGATCTTAAAAAAAATCTATGCATTAATTATAAATTTATATTTCATTTTTATGATTATTTAAAAAAATATTATTTAAAGATAGAAATACATCAAATGATTGTTTGGTTGCCATACATAAAAACACTTATGATTTCTTGTTTGTAAGATAAAATAAAAGATCTTTGTCCAATTATCTTGTAAAGACATGTCTAAAAAAGTATTTTATAAAAATCAGAGTATTTAAATATTTAATAATATATAAGTACTCATAGTTTTAAATATTTAATTTTATAATCAAATAATTTTAATGATCATGCCTACAACAACTATTACTTCTCTATACTATTACACATCTATAAATAAGAATATAAAATTAATTAATATATTTTAAGTGATATATTTTTCAAATATTATTAATGCCACTATAATTTTTGCTCATGCCACTACAATTTGCCATCTATGACAAGTTTTCATAATTTTAATTATTGCCACTATAATTTATTCTAATAAAAAAAAAAAATCTTATAAATAATATTTCTTAGTTTTTTTAATTCCAATTAAAAAATTATTAATATTTTTAATATATCTCCTTTTTTTAATTATATAAAAATTAATTTTAATATTAATAAAAATTAATTAAAAAATATATAAGAATAAGTTGTGGTGGTAATAGCAAAAACTATAGTGATATTAGCAACACCCTAATTTTAATACTTAAGAATCTTGTATATATATATACACACACGTTGTCGTATGGCGTGATTTTCTATTTGGAAATACATTAGGTACCTGGCTGTGGAGAATTCACTTGAAAGTTATTGGCAAAACTCCAACAAGTGATTTATCCTTAATAAAAAGAACAAATAATACAATAATCTCACAAAGGAGAAGTTGTATAGATAATCCCTCTTGTATTCAAGTAGGTTTGTACAAAATGGGTTAAAATTTCTACAAAAACCCTTCAAAACTTTATTCACCCGTAAGGACTTATTTCTTACTAAACTTTAGAGTTCAATAATTCTTAATCCAATAATTTAATTTCTATAAAATTTATTTCAAAGTGTATATGATTCTCTTAAGTTTCACCACAAAAAAGAATCGACCATAAATTCATTTTTGATCATCCGATATCTTAAAATCCCTAGCAGGTGCTTAAAACCCTAGCTCAGAGACACCCGAGCACTATTTTCGTTATATCTCACAAACCCAAAATCTTAATGCCACAAAATTTTTGCACATAATCTTGTGACATAAACATATACACTCCTGAAAATTTTGAGCCAAAAATATATCAAATTGTCTAAGATATAGCTAAAAATATAACCACTAATTAAGCAGGGTCACTTACTGCCCTTAGCTTACAATCACTGACTTCAACCCCCAATTTCTCCTTCACCCTAGTTTGGATTTTATCGAGCTGTACATGAAAAGTGTAGCCAAGAAAGTGCTCTCTCCAACCTTAGTTGCCGATCCTTGATTGCTCTTTGTATGCGCGATTTATACCCAAAAGAGTGACAGTAGGTCCAAAATCGACACCTTAACTTTGAGCGCCTATAACTTCTTCATAAAAAGTGCAAATCACACAAAATTTGCACCTAAACCAGATCCAAAAATTTAAACCTTATGACCCTAGCCTCTGATGTTCAACTCCCCTTGAAAAACAAACCCTAATCTCTAATAAGGCCTCGGGCAGCCTCCTTGAAGCCCATTGGGCATGACTTTTGGCCAATTAGAATAGAGATTTCTATCATCCACCTCTATCCATCCACATGGACGGCCAAATTACCCTTTTTACACTAAAAACCCTTTTCTAACCTTTCTTCTTATAAGATTTACATACTTTGTGCTTTAAGCACTAAATAAAAGAAAACTAAGATTTTAAGGGTCACCAATGTCTAACAAAGGTGACTTAAGATATATATAAGTTATTGTCAATATAAATCAACCTCAAAATCACTATCAAAAGAAAAAATAAGATTGTATAAATCTCAATAATAATCCTTTTAATAGATCCCTTCTAAACTAGCAACCTAACCACATCCTATAATTAATAAATCCCACTGTTATGGCTTTTATGTAATTGTACAATAAATTATATATTAAATATACATATACAATTTTTTCACATGGTAGCCAAATCACAACACGACAATGTGAATATATATTGTTTTATTTTTAATTATCTTTTTATTGTTAGCTTTTAAATTCTTAAGATTATTAATGGCTAACATATAAAAAAGAATATTGATGTGAATTAAGTTAACTAGTACAATAAGATAAATGAAATTAGTATGATTGAACTATACTCAACATGTACACACAATTATGTGTCATTAAAAAAAAAAGAATATCAAAATCATAACAATCGGTTATTTGGCCAAAAAGTATTTATAGTTATTTGTTACAAAATATATCATCATCTCCCATATCTATTCAATTATAATCACTTTATATTTTGTAACTTTTAGTATTAATTATTTTTTGAACTTACATCAAAACACATTGCATATCAAAATTTATCAAAATACCCAATATTCATATAATAAAGACCTCAAGGGGAAAAAGAAATGGAAAAATCGAAAAAAAATCTTGTACTTCTATATGAGGGTGTTTAACTTCTCTTTCAAAGTGCATTATGCAGCTGAAATCCTCAAGTAAACAAATTAATGGTAATCAAATGAACTATTCTATCTGCTTCCTGTTAGAGAGTGACCAAAAAAAGTAGACTCATACTTGTCATTTTAGTACAGAACAGTTGTGCATGGCTGTGACACAATTCCAAACATTCAGACCTGGTGCACAATACTATTAGGGTCATTTGCTTCCATGAATTAACTGGCTATTATCCGACCAGGTTTGCATTCTATATGGTATGAAATTCTGCAACAGTAACTTCAGAGGTATCCAGACGTCCAGACAATCGACGATTCAAAAGTGTACTTGCACAAACATGCAATTAAGCTAATTATTGTAAATGTAAATATAAATCGAAAACACCACCGACCTTGGTGAGGTGTGAAACCCGAAAACACACAGCCAGAAAAGGTGAACAAACCGCGCAACAGCCAGAATTTGCGAGTGAATCATAGATGATGCCATATACACAAAGCTACAACCTACAATATGCTAGCAACCTCTATGTCTCGTTCACTGAAATCCCATTATAATCCTCCAACAAATCCCTATTAAGTGATATGTACCAATGCAGCGACCGCATTCCGTCACAAACATTGCATTCCTCTAGAATGTTTAATCGATACACATTGCTCTACAGCATACTTGGTTACAGCTTCCCAAGTCTCCATTGTTGAGCCCTGGCCAACAGAAATACAGTTGACCCTAGTTTGGGAGCGAGCATAATTCAATCTGCTTGTTGGGTGCCTTAAGACTGTGGCTTGAGCCACGAACCATTGAACAACCTTCGGATCACCATTGCAATGGCTCCCTTTGAGCACATTACAATCCTGTTTCTTACAGTTCTTTCTACCAGTGCAAGCTGTTGACAGTCCTTGCAGTTGTTCCATCTTCAGTACTCATAATTCAGGTGCCACAAACTGCAGAAACATACATATGTCATCTGTATAATGAAAACCAATTAGGCAATCGTGTGAACAAAAAGATAACGCTGACCAGCATTAACGAATCACCGCCTCTGAATTGCCTGTACATCATGTCAGTAAGCCGGTGACGATGCCGATGTAATTCAGCCTTCCATGAAACGGGGTCAGCAATAATAATCGTCGGCAACACCATCCACACGCATGTCCATACTGGAATCATTTTCATTAAACGTATGAGAGCCATCCCGCATATGTTGGACATGATGCTGCTGATGTTGGTGGGGGTGCTGGTCCTGGTGATGCTGAGTTTGAAAACCAAAACCAGTAGTAGACACGTCATCATATGTAGCCGACTCCAGACGGTCTTCTCGCAAATCAACAGCTGGTTGTTCTAAGCTCAGACTGCCCCTTCTGGCAGGTTGCACGGAGGTGTTGTGCACACCATAGCTACTTGGTGCCATTGCAAATGCAGTAAGGCATCGCCTATTAGGACTGGAGAGAGCACCTTGAAAGACTGATATCTTACCCTGGTCGAGCGGTGTAGACAACACCGATGATCGCCCGGAAGTCCCCACACTACCGACGACGCTAGGCTGCAGTTGCACTGGAATCTGCTGCTGCTGCAACTGATGACCTGGAGACATTGTCATCTCATCTCCGTTGCCAACCTCAAGTTCGCTCTGCATATGAAAATGCAACAAGCAGCAATGACTAACCAATGAAACGGAAGCAGGAAATTGTTGAAACAATGATTCAAATTATACTTGAACAGCACAAGCTGAACTCCTAACAATCTAGACTTGCATTGAAGATTCAGGTACCTCACACAAACATCCATGTGGAAAAGGACATACCTGAAGATTTTGAATAACTTGTGCTACGGTTATATTGGAACCACTTTGGTGCTCCCTTAGCAACCAATGATACAGCTTCTCCTGTTGCACAAGCCAGACTAACTAAAGTTAATGAAAAAATATAATTATCTCCACGATCTGAGATGAACGCTGATACATTACCGTTCAGGGAACGTGAACAAGTCGCCTTAGGATTCTGAAGGTCGTGGAGCGAAGTAGCAGATTCTCTGCAGAATGCTTCTAAAACAACCCACAACGTCCCGAGCGAAAAGAACATACAACTCCAATATGAACAAACTATAACCATACCGGACGTCCTAAAGGATTTTAAAGACGTAGGCATTATCTTTCATGAAGCTAAGGTTGTTGGCATGGTTTTGCATGATGAAGACATCAACTCGAGATGTTCAAGAATCCGCACTCTGATTTCTATCACATGATGCAAATGGTAATAAAATAACAATTCAGTACAGGAAACATGTTCCATCGCTTTCTAGGTCTCCATACAGGGTCAGGCATCGACTAGGGAGGGGGGGGGGGGGCGCGGGCGGGTTGCATAGATAGATGAACTTGGCTACTAACCTAGTGGAAGCTAAATTGCCAAAGCACCTCCTGCTTAAAAGCATAGAGCATAGTGCACCAACTATATCCGTGAGCTCGCATAAGTAACTAAGTTCATAAATCACACAATTAGCATTTAAAAGCTAAACCCTCAAACCTTTTTCCGAAGACAAAGAGATGAAATGTGAGAATTAACAAGTTGGGAATCGATTCAACTCAAATAAGACTCAATGTAATATTTTTAGCATGCTTACCACTGCGTGTCTTTCGCCTGCTTGAAAAGAAAGCTTCTGCTGATTCTGAGCCTGAGTGTAAAGGTGGGAAATAGAATTTGCAGCAGTGCAAAACGAAGTATAAAGAGTCCTCTCCATCTCGTCAAGTGCTGCATTCTCGGACTTCCTCTTCTTTGCCATTCCGCCGCGGAAAGGTCTGTCTGCAACTCAACATGCCCGAACGCTTAGAAGAAACTTACATTAGGGGAACAAGTGCCTAATTCATGATTGTGATCTGCAGCCAATATCATGAAAATTCCAAGCTTGCAATAGCTTCAAAGCATAAGGCACTGAACATATTTAGATGCAAGCATCTCATGATGGAAACGAAGAGCATCCTCGAACTCTGAACATTAATATTAGGAACACAGATACTCAAAAACTAAAAACTAAAATAAAAAGAAGAAAGAAAAGATTTCCGTCAAGCTTTAAATTTAGATAATCCTGAACAGAGACTCAATGCAATCATAAACACACAGCTTCATGGCTAACTGCTCAATCAAATAATCCACCAAAGAGAGACCAAGATCATACTCTTTATTCCGAAACATCCAAATTAGAATTCCTCACAAAATCCTCGTCCTAAAAAGAAGTCGAAGGGTTCCTACAAGACCTCCCTCTAATCCCATCCGCAGACCACAAGCCCTAATCCTGGAGTTTCTACACAGTCCGAGACATCCTACACCATCCATCACCAGAACATCACCATCCGTAAACGAAAAAAACTCCGCAACACCAAAAAAAAACCAAAAAACCAAAAAACACCAAAAAAGAAGAAAAAAACACGCAGCAGACGAGACGAGACAATAGAGGCTTACTCGCGGAGCAGAAGTAAAGAGGAAGAGAGAGAAACGCGAAGGGGGAAGAGAAAGAGGAGGAACAGGAGGAGGAGGAGGAACAATGGGTGGCAGTGCGGTTGCATGGAAGTGTGCCCAGTAGTGAATCAGCCTCGAACTTTATGAAAGTTGGTTTCTGAACTTGGCTTCCTCCCTTCCTCCCTTCTGAATTCTGCTTGCTTGCTTGTAGGAGGCAGACAACTCCAGCCCTGCCTGGCCGGACCTTAGCTTCCCCTACAAGCATTAGCCCCCCTCCTCCTCCCAAGCACTGCTGCCCTTGCAAGTTAGACATTGTATGTTGTTATGTTGTTGATTGTTGTTGTGTTTGATGCTGTGGTTCGATGCCTTAGAAAAGATTTGATGCTTTGCACCAATTTTCATGTTCAAATAATCCTCAAAACACTTTTTAGATCATCGTGTACCATAATCTTTTTCTAATACCTCTTGCTTGGTACCACTGGATTGTTAATCTGTGTAAGACCCTGCAAAGACTGTTTGTCAGTGTGGGCCTGATTGCCCTTCTAACATGCCCTTGATAGTCTTTAGAATTGCCTCTAGGCTCTTCAGAAATAATCTCATGGTACACCAAACAAAATTCCATTATTATATTTAAGAAACTTAAACCAAATCCCAATATAATACAATAAGCATCCCAACAAAAAAAAAAATTGAAGGTTTTTAGGATTTCATATTTCTTATATCACAATCTAAATACAACTCTGTAATAACAATATATCTAGAAATATATATATATATATATAAACTAAGATATTATGTTGCAAAGTAGTAATACTCTTCTAGATAATCAAACATAATAGAAGGTGACAATATCTTAAGGTTATATGTAAATATAAAAATATTTTTATAATCCTAAATAAGTTGCTTGATTGTATCAAAGATGTAATAACATAAGAAATATTGTTTTACTTAGAAGAGAAGGCAAGAGTTTACAACTTTTTAATCCTAGAAACATCACTTAGTTGGTTTTATACTTAGAAAAATCAGCCCAAATGTTACAAGGTTAAAATCGAAGTTAAGCAGACAAAACATCAATTCTGTAATTATATGGCATATATAAATTAATACTAATAAATTGTATATATAGTTTTAAAAATATCATCGAGTTAGGTTGTAAAAAATAAAAAATAAAAAATAATAATAATGTAAAAATAAAAAATAAAAAACAAATTGGATTATAGATAAAAAAAAATTATTGATAAATAATGATTCAAAGATTCTAAATTTTAAAAAATTATATAATTTTTTTGATGTACAAAATTAAAAGATAGAGTAATTGATGTAAATTTTAGAAACTTTAAAATTTGTAACAATATTGGATATAATGTAAGTAAAATGTTAAAGTTAATTTATATAATATAAAAATTATTAAAAGATCTTAAAATTGAGGTTTTTAATGTTAATGTTGGTGTAATATATATATACATATATATATATATATATATATATATATCCAATGTATGAAGTGCAAGTAATATCATAATTGTATAAAAATGTTGTTATAATATATAGATAGAAATTAAAGATTTTGTAATGTTCTATGTGGGTAAAAGAAGACCTTGCTATTGGATTTTTCTAAAATGGCTTGAAAATTACTAACATTAAAATTTTAATTTTTTTTAATTTAAATAGATTTTTTTTAATTTTAAAAATATAGTTTTGATAAATTAAGTATAAAACTTGGCTTTGGTTTTTATGTTTACAATAATCTATTATCATCAAAGATAATAGCTTGAAATTTCTCAAAACAATTGACATCTTTTGGTAAAAATACTTTGCAATCTTGTGGCAAGTTTTAAATATTGAATATTTCTAGGTATAGGATATTTTAAAATTTTAAAATAAGAATATAAGTGACATGTATAAGTTGGAAAATATGATGTTTGTTAGATTTTAGAAGTATTATAAAAATAAATTGCAACACATGTATAGGATTTATAATATACAAACAATATTTTTATTTGATGCTATAACTTAAAAATTATCACATTTAATTGCAGCAATTTTTACAAGAATTAAAACTTCAAAAAGAAATTGCTTATATTTGTAAGTATTTCAATAAGTGATATTATGAGCTATTTTTTTTTTGCCATATAAGATATTTATACAACTAAATATTTAGTAAAAAAATTTAGATTACTATAAAAATATATAATTAATGTGATAGAGAATTATATTTTCTCAGGGATATAAGTAGAAATATATGAATATAAGATGCTCACCACCTAACCAACAAGAATACAAGAGAACTTAATAGCAACTAAATAAGCTTTGAGTTTGAGTTCTTATACTACTAATCCACTATCTAACTATATGGACTTTCTATTATAAATATACTAACAAGTAGCATAGTCAAAGAGGTCCAATTGATATGTGGACACTTGTCTTGTTAGGTTTGCATGAAAGCTTGGTAGGCTACAATGGCTAAATAGTAATACCACTAAAATATGGCAACTTATCAACCAATAATATGGTGTCAATTGTCTATATTACATTGTGTCTAATAGGAGTTATCCACTCTTTGAACAATTAATAGTTATTAGAAAAAAAATATGTTTTATAATATGTTGTATGTAAAATAATAAAATTTTTAATTTTTTTTATACATTAATTTTAATAAAATAATAATCTATTGTAATATTAAATTTTTAAATATTTAAAATCTTATAAAGATTTCATATTATAAAAATATTAATATATATATTGTTTCTAGCAAAACTTTAAGATAATATGACTAATAAAGCTTGATTATACAAAAACTTTAGCAATCATTTAAAATTAATATATAAACATTGATACATGCATTGAAACAAATCAATTTAAGATAGTTATTAAATGAATGATTTTTTTAATAAAACTAAACTAACATGGAATTGTTATTGCTTCCTAAAGTGTTTGCAATGCAAAAGTTCCCTTAAAATTAAATTTAAAAAAAAATACAAAATACTACAAGAATCAAAATGACCATAAATTTATGTTAAAAAATCCATATTCAAAAATAGGGTGTTCACAGGGGTTATAATTTTATGTTATTCTAAATTTTATCAGATAGGTTTATTAGGCTTTATAAACTTAAAAAATAAAATTCTAACTTTATATATTTTAACTGTACATATAATGAATAAGGTATACAAATAATTTTATTACAAGTTAGTTTTAGATACCACAAAAAATTACTAGGCATATTTATTATATCTAAAGTGTATTATTTTCTTGAATAACTTCTTTTCTTAAATATCTTATAGTAATTTTTAAAATAAATAATATCACTTATAAAGATTTATTAAATCTAAAATTAATTTTTATATCTTTTTATATGCACAATAAGAAATACCTTATATTATATTAAGTAGTTTAAAGCTGTAATATAATATTTATGGATGCTTTTAATACACATGCTTGATATTTAGTGTTATGATTTTACTTATTTAACCATAATCAATCCATTTTTTATTTTTTATTTATTTTTAATTTTTAAGTTTGAACATCATATGAAATATTATATTTTTAATTTATTTATACATATGAGACTTTGATTGGATAGAATAAAACATAATTTTTAAAATATTTTTGTATTTTGAATTTATTTATAGAAATTAATTATTTTAAAATGAAATGTTCAACATCAATAAGATATTTTTCTTTTTACATTGCTATTGGCACTTTAAACTTTTAAAGAAGTTTAGTTGCTTTTTTAAAAAATTATTATAGAGATTAATTTATTATCAACAATAAGTAATAATTAAGTTACATGTTTTTAAAATAATGATTAAATGTTTTGAATTAATTTTGTTATATTATTGAATTCCTTGTTCTCTTTTTAAAATAACATCATTTCAATTTGCCATAAAAAATCATACATGGTTCTCAAACTAAAGTGTTATGTTGGATATACAAATATATATATATATATATATATATATACACACACACACATACAAGAAAGGAAACCATTTCACAACCTGACTAATTGTTAAGTCCTAAATGTTTTTTTATTAGTGTATTTATAATTATTGAACTTTGGTATATATATATATATATAATGTTATTGAACCAACTTTGATAGTTTATACAGACAATTCAAATATGAATATTATTCATTCAATATTGACTTTTTGAAATTATAATAACATAGTATCAATGTAATTTGTTTTAATGTAATGACAATTTTTTTCCAAAATAATCAAATTTTTAAAGTTTTCATTAATTAAGAATCTTGGTTTGCAATTCCTTGTAAATTAGAATTCAGAATAATTTTTGAGAAATTGCAAACCTGTAATGAACATTAAAAATTAAATTTCATTTCAGAATAAATTCATTTTAAGAATCTTATAGATAAATTTTGCTAAATTCTTTTAAATACTTAAATTTTCATTAATTAAGAATTAATTTCCTTTCTAAAAAATTTATCCAATCAACAAACTTCAAGGCTAGACTGAAAAATTTAGCCAATCAGCGAGTTTAAAGGACAGACACCAACTTTTTATATAAAGTAGTTTTTAGACCACACAAATTGCATTGTAACTTCGTTACACATCTAAGTCCTTGAGAAACTATTAACTTCAAAGAATTGAGTGTCAAATTTCAGAAGGATAAGCTCTAAAACAGACAAATACTGTATGGTTAACAAGAATTTAAGACATGGCGTAAGGATTTTCGGGATTTGAAGTTACAGTAGCGGGATTTACCAGGGGGCAGGTAAATACCGTGAGCCACAGAAAGCAAGGATGGAATTTACTAGAGGGGGGGGGGGGGGGGTGTGTGATAGGGAGCGCCGAAATCAGTATGCCCAATGATTTGGTGCGTTGGAGGGTCGTGAGGCGTGACACGACGGGGATGCCCCTGGCCCCGTGTGAACGGGGCACCCTGCGGGGGAAGCCCTATTGCTCACCTCCGTTCTCTTTTCTTTGCAGTCTCGTCTCTGGGCGTTGCCTGCGTGTGTGCGGGGACAGAGCTTGCGAGGCGTTCGATCTCAGGGTTTTGGTCATCGATTCATTCGCCGGTGTGACTTTCTCTGTTCTTTCTTCGATTGCGTTGTTAACACTCGCTGTTCGCTTGGTCCTCCTTAGTCTGTGTGAAGTTTCGTGAAGTTTTTCCTCTTCCTGACCTGATTGGACCCGATTGGATCCTGGAGGCTTGCGACTCTGTTGGTAAGCAGGGAGAAGGATTTCGATTTGTATCATAACCTGTGAGTCTGGAACATTGAGTTGTACAGTGGAGCAATTTGATCGACTCTTGCTACATTCGTGCCATTAGGCCGGGTGGTTTGGCCTAGTTGTTGTAGGAACCGGGAGTTGTGTGACTTAGGGCCAGCGATTTGTCAAGCAGTGACTGATTGGCTGGAGGCTGATTGCAATATATTTTCCGTCGGTATGGCATCTGAGGACGTGCTGGATCGCGATTTGCTGTTTCGGAAAATGAAGACCAAGTCCGAAAACAAGGTGAGATGCTGGGTGTTAGATATCTCTTTATATTTCTGATGTGGTTGACCTACTTTTGGTTTGTGGCTGCGATTCTGTCTTTTCAGCTATATTTTATTTTCTGTTCTCATTCTACGACAGTCTTTCACTAGCCCATTCTTGCGCACTGCGCACCTAATGTGAGGCGCACTCTAGAGGATCTCGGATATCCTGCATTTACGTCACTGGTACTGGTAACTTGCTGTGGTCGAGGTTGTGGTAAAATGCCTTGCTTCAAAGTTTCTTTAATATGATACAATGCGAAGCTGGACTTTAGGCAATCCTTTTTCTTTTTAAATATTGAAGATAAACCTGAAGGCATAGCCCCTAAACATTGTTACAAAATATCACACTGAAATGTTCGTTATTTGTGTCATTTCTTCTGAATTTTACCCTATCGCTACTTTACAGAATTGTGCTTCATGGCATGTAGTATAGTTAAGGATATCCGTGGCACAGCATGTGATCATGTACACGAGAAGTTTGCCTCGATTAGATCAGCAGGCCATTTTTTCTTCTAGGTTGCTTGGCTAATTTAAGTCTTTTCCTCTTGCTTGGATTGATATGCTGTAGTGGTAAACAAAGTAGTCTATGATGATTCTTTCATATTGAAGTGAAATCTCTTGTGTATTTTACTGATCAATATAAACGAAGTCCTTGAGCAAGTCCTGAATCAGATCTTTGAATAGTATTATCCTTGCTTTACAATCAGTTTTAGTATAATATGTGCCATGTGTATTTTGGAGTAATGTATTAGCATTCGCAAGTTATTGTAACCAAAACGGATAGAAGGGTACTGCTCTGCTTGCGCATAAATGCTTGTTTTAAAGCAAGAGTATGATTGTGGAGTGTTTTTGGTTTTTTACTAAATTCTTCACGAGTCGTCGATTGGATGCAGATGTGTTTCGATTGCAATTCGAAGAATCCCACCTGGGCGTCAGTGACATATGGAGTGTTCATATGCCTGGACTGTTCAGCTCTACATCGTAGTCTCGGCGTCCACATTAGTTTTGTCAGGTGATTTTCGGGTGCAATTGACTTGTTGAAGTGGGTGCTTTTTGTAATAGGAACTTGACCAAGTATTATGTTATGTATGTTGTACAGTCTAATTTTAAAGACGTGTATTCTTACTGTTACTAGTGCTTTCTTCTGGGCCTTAATCAAAAGCTTAGTTGCAAGTAATATCCGTGGCTACAATTGTGGAATGGACTTACCAATTTATATACACGTACACGAATTGGAATGGCTCTAGGTCACACAATCTTCTACCTGTGACTGTTTAAGATTTGATAGATGTCTCTTTACGCTGTAGTTACTTCCTGTACACTTATACGTTAGAACTTACATATTTGTCTGGATGTTGGTTGGAATAATTCAGGTCCACCACTTTGGATAGTTGGAACCAGGATCAATTGAAGTTAATGAGCTTGGGTGGCAATGGCCGAGCACATGTGTTCTTTAAACAGCACGGTTGGACTGAAGGAGGACGAATCGAAGCGAAGTATACCTCAAGGGCAGCAGACCTCTACCGTCAGCTCCTAGCCAAGGAAGTGGCTAAGAGTGTGGCTGCTGCTGCTGCTAACAGTGCCTCTCAGAAGTCGTTGAAGGAGGCTCCATCCACCAAAGTCGATGACTTTTTTTCTGTAGAACATCCGAAAGAGCGTGCTGACCCCACTCCTGCACCCATGCCTGCTCCTGCTCCTGCTCTTGCTGCTGCCCCTCCTCCCACTCACACCCCAGCTATCAGTGCTCGACCAATTGCTAGTGGAACAAGAAAGCCAAGTATATCTCTCGGGGCCAAGAAAATTGGTGCAACAAAATCTGGAGGTCTTGGTGTAAAAAAACTCACTGCAAAGGTATATAAATGGTTTGAAGCTCAAAGAACAGATATCTTCTATTTGCGCTTGTTTCAGATGATTTTAAAACGATTTCATGTGCATAAAAGATTGTAATAGTGTTGTTGTCTTTGCAGACCAGCGAAGATCTTTACGATCAAAAGCCAGTTGAGGTACAGCCCGAACCAGCAGCTCCAGCACTTTCATCTGGGGTAACCACGCAATCAGCTCCGCGGTCTTCGCGCTTCTTGTACATGGATGATGTCCCAGGAAGCAATGACTCTGATCATAAAAACTCTAGCTCTAGCCATGTAGCTGCCCCCTCAACTAATTCAGATTTCTTCTCTGAGTTTGGAGGATCTCCTGTCAAATCCCCATTCAACAGTGGACGTGCCAAAACACAGGTACACTACTCTTCCTGATGCTGTAAGGACAGTAATAGGGTAGCTGTGCTGAATCTTACAGTCAAGATATACTTCGTCTTTGTGGCATCACCACCTCGTATCTTTGTATCATCATTTTCACTTGTTTGCTCGATTTCTGCTTTTTGTCCTCAGGATATACATCTTCTATTTTTCTCTAAAATTTTGGTTTCTGATTGCAGGTTGACGACAGCCATGAGGCACAAAAGAAATTTTCCAATGCCAAATCCATCTCTTCTGCACAATTTTTTGGTGATCAATATAAAAACAATGATCAGGGAAATTCTGGGCGTCTAGAGAAATTCGCTGTAAGTTCGCATTTTTTGTGCAACGCTGGTGTGCTTACTGTCTGTAATGGTTGTTATTAGTGCACTATTGAGATAATGATCTCTGATCAATATGTGCATCTCGTTATAGTGGATGAGGCGAACATGATGTGAAATTGGTGATTATTACTGTATGCAGAACTCGTCCGCTATATCAAGTGCTGCCTATTTTGACCGTGAAGAAGTTGGCTCTCCCGGCAGTACTTCTATTGACGTGACGGCGAGTGAGCTCATGTCTAAGCTCACGTACCAGGTAATAGAGAACTTGGTTTTTCTTGTCTGCTCTGTCAACAAAAGATTTAAGTTGCGCATGCTCTCAGAAACATGTTAATCAGCTGTAGCAATAATGTGTCAGTTTAGGATAGTCGTTGAGATACGATGTGTTCACCACTTGTTGACAATGGGCTCAGACGAAAGGCCATGATATGAAATGTCCATTGTTTTAACATGTGTGAATTTACGGAACCTAATGCTTTTAGCATTTCTACTTTTTCGACCTCAATTTTAGGCATCTGCCAGTTACACGTGGCATGCAGTCTAATATGTTGGTTTTGAGATTAGCGGACTTGAGGTTCTTAATTCCTCGTAATTTAGCAGTAGAATGCTAATATAGTCCATGGTTGTTCAGGCCTCGCAGGATATTTCAGCATTAAAAAACATGGCAGGAGAAACTGCCACGAAGTTCTCGTCTATCGCTTCAAGTTTTATTGCAGATCTACAGGATCGCATCAGGTGTGCGTATGTGCTGTACTCGTTTTAATTTCGCAACTTGTTTCTTTTCTTTTCACCGATAATACCATTCCAGTCTTTATTTGGAAGTTGGTGAATGTACGTTATCTAAAGTGACTCACAGGATTTGTAACTTCTTAGCAACTGTTTACGAACAAGTTATAATGGATTTATCTGATTTCTTTTTGCAGGTAGATAGCATTTAATTCTTGCTTCGAGGGTTGTATGCTTTGCTTTAAAAATCTAAGAAACTGCTGTTCTAGTTTCTAGTTGCTCACCAGAAAACTTCGATCAGCTTCTGATATAGTAGATGGTAGGCTGGAAGATAGAACTGCGCAAACCTTCGGGCTGCTGCTCTTTCAGCATGGTGTGCTTCACATACAAACATAAATACTTATCTGCTTCATGGTGGCACATCTGTGCAACAGTGGGTTTATCAGGACCATTCAGTTATTTCTTATATCTTTACACTTCTACCAACCTTGAACTATTTGGTTTCCCTTCTGACTTGTCTTTGCCATATTTTCATACTGCTCTGAAGTTGTGGCTCACTGCAATCTCGCCCCATACAGCATTACTAAGCTGTACGAGATTGAACAGGTTCTCTGGGGTGGTTGTCCAGAATCAGTGGGATAGATAATGCTTCTTGTCTAATAATGTGTATCGTAAAAATGTGCTACATTTTTAAGCAGTTGAGGGGGGGGGGGGGGGGGGGAGGTGGTTTATTTCACACACACCGGTTTGATGTTCAGCTGAATGGGACTGTTTTGTACCGCACACTAGATTTTGGAGGCAGCCAAACTGTCTGACCTTTGAATTGCACCGGACCTTATGTTTATATCGCTTTGCAAATAAACTTTACGAGATTATGACATGCTATTTTCCGAATTTGCATTCTCTTCTGAAATCTTTTACTGTGAAAATTCAAGCGACGGGGTCATAGATTGTAAGGATATCCAGGCCAATCACATCGGTTTCAAACAAGTAATTGTCTTGAACTATTAACCACGAGAATGTTTTCACTTGCATTTTTAGCATCCATTCGTGGCATTCACTTTACCCTTAATCAATATCTCCGACAGCTTACGAAGTGTTCATAACAAACTTCACTACCAACTACACAGTGAAACTTCTTTTCATGATACTCCCTTCCAGTGATAAGTAGGTTTATCACCTGTGAAGTGTGCATAGATAAACACACACTTTATGCACACTTTATTAGGTTTTATGTAAGAACTGCTTTAACAAAATGAATTATAGAAGATATACTTAACATTTGTCCAAGGGTGATTTTAAGAAGGTAAGACCATATATTCCCTCGTAAATCATAAATTTCATGAACTAACACTGTGCTGGTGTGATTTTTCCTAACAGTGTTTTGGGAAAAGAAGGAGCAACAATTTTAGAAGTTTTGTCAAGCAATGAAGGAGGACTATATGTACAAGATTGAATGCGCCCCGTCACTTGATTTCAATAGTTCACGTACATACGGGCAGGTCTACAGGTAGAACCGGAATCATTCCCTCGATACATCTACGGCGAAATTGCATCTTCAGATGTCTCTATCAATTCAAACTTTCTGAAATGTACGGGAAGAAAAATCTACCGTCGAGGTTTAGGAAGCTCTGCACCTAAACACCTGCTGTCTCGCAACTCATGGTCGGGATGTGCTTCATTCTGCACCTCTTTTGTTTCCATGCTTCCACGCATGCAGATCGATGTTGTTGGAAACGGAGATGTCATGTTTGATGGTCTGGTTCGACGCTAACTTCAGAGTGGTGAGGTTTTAAAGTTTTCTGAGCTGCGGATCGGGGGAGCGCAGAGAGGGAAGGAAATCTCTGTGGGCTGGGAGCGTTGTCTGAGCTGCGCGGGGGAATTGTTCCTGAGGAAGGAATTGAGGAAGCAAGATGAGGGCGCGGGGGGTCGGGAAGCATGGGGCGGGAATTATAGAGGAGGAGCGGGACAAGGAGCGTCACGTGTTGGGCCTGCGTGTGAAGAAGGGGCTGGGTGTCAGGACATGGCTGCTGATCGACGTGAAGGGCTCGGCGCAGGTTGAACCCCCGTTGGATGTCTTTAAGAATAATTGCGTGTGCCCTTGTGGATTGCAATGGGTCGTTAATTTGGATAGCTGAGCGTCGGGAGATTGGTAGTGGATGGGACATGGAATTAGGGCAGGTGAAGGGTTGGAGGTCGAGAAATATGAGAGGAATTTATATTAAGTGAGTGGCGATTGATGAATGTATAGGTGGTGGAGGCAGGAAAGCATGCTATCATGCGGCGTGCTTGTCTTCCTGCCCGAGATCTGCGAATTTTGGACCCCCAGTTGTCTTACCCGTCAACAATTTTGGGACGAGAGCATGCCATAGTGGTGAACTTGGAGCATATTAAGGCGATCATTACAGCACAGGAGGTTCTCTTGCTCAATTTTAAGGATGATTTGGTGGCACCATTTGTACGAGACCTTCGAAAGCGCCTTCCTGTGCATTTCAATGCACTTGGTCAAGAGGTTAGTGCTTTGGTATTCATTCATGTTCTTGGATTATTATCAATTTAAAACAAGAATCTTTGTAGTTTGCTTAGGATATGGTTTTCTGTGAAGTTGTTCTTTTTTATGTGTACCATATTGAAATGCAACAAGATATCTGCGTATTATCACATCTGAGTCCTTAGACAAGCGTCTACAAATTAATGCTCTAGGTAAGCTATGCAAAGAACCTGGGATCAACGTATTATAGAATATGTTAAAGTACTATTTCATTTGTAGAAGTTACTGGCAACATCATTAGAACCTCTGGCAGTCTGTGTATTCAGATTTCATTCGCTCATGTTCTATCCAGACATTTCTTAGAGCATGTGGTTGCTGACCATCCTTCATGTCATTTGTGACGTTCTTGGCCATGAAGTGATTATGACTTGTCAATTAGTGCCACTTATAGTTGAGTCTAATTTGATATCGTTTAGAAGAAAACGATGTGAAGGTAACTTGAACTTCTTTCCCTCTGGTCTGTGCGTCGCTTGTCTCATAGGAGGTTTGTAACTATATTGTGTTGGATTATTTTAGCTAGATGGATTTGAGGTACAACCTTTTAATCTAGGACAGAAAGCAACTCAATTTGTTTGAACAGCCGTTTACTTCTAGAGAGAGGTTTTGAGTTCCTCTCACATGCATGTCATGGTACCTTCTTAAGGTTCATAATGATGATGGCGGCGGGGGATTAAGCGATTATGAAGGAGATGGACACCAAAAATTCAACTCACACTCACCGATTAAGCCATTGGCTACAAGATTATCCACTGCTAAAGCAGACAAAGAGGCTTCGATGGAGGTTCCCGAACTTGAAGTACAGACTGGCGCAGCTAATAAATTCTCTAGTTTACCACAGTATGACGACGATGGGAGTCCTGGACGAGCAAGAGGTGGTCCCAACATATTGCCTTTTGAATTTCGGGCATTGGAGGCCTGTTTGGAAGCTGCTTGTAGCTCCCTTGATAATGAGGTACCGAAGACTCCCTGAGAGAGAGAGAGAGAGAGAGAGAGAGAGCGAGAGAGGGAGGGATAATAGTTATTTATTTCTTTTTCCTGTTGCTACTATTTTCCCGCATCTTCAACGATCTTATAGTTCTTATAAGAGGCTGCTGGTTTGTGATAGTTTGTCTACTTTAGCAACCATATGAACCGTAGTAGAAGTTTTCTTTAAGAATTCCTTGTCGTAGAAAGTGTAAACATTCGTACTTGTTGATAATGAAAATGGTCATAATTGCAAAAGCATATTTTAACAATGTGTGCAGGCATTGGACTTGGAAAAAGAGGCTTATCCAGCGTTGGACGAACTTACATCCAAAATTAGTACTTTGAACTTGGAGCGTGTGCGCCAAATTAAAAGTCGCTTGGTTGCCATCTCAGGTCGAGTTCAGAAGGTATTATCTGTTCCGTGCGTTAGGATTTAGGTTTACGATGTATTCTACTACATTGTCTTGATGAAGGTCATCGATTTTTCATTTCCATTGTGTTTATGATTCTATTATAAATCTTGATTATATGATTATTTGGAATCGTGCGTACCTGACTAACAGTGTTGTGTTCCTTTCCTGAAGGTGAGGGACGAAATTGAGCAATTATTAGACGACGATGGAGATATGGCAGAGATGTACTTGACTGACAAATTGCTAGCACAGCAGGAGGGTTCAGTCTCTCCTTCCTCCCCTGGTCCCGGGTTTGGATCTGTTTCGCCTGGTGCCGACAGTCATACTACACATCTGCCTTTCAATCCTGATGATCCAACACTTCAGTCTGATGGACAAGTTTCGGATGACGAAGATGGGTATGTTCACTTTGTTTACGTGGTTCTCATTGTGTACCTGCTGATGCTAGTGCTGAGTTCTTGCTAACTTTCAATGGCAGCGAATTCAGTATTTATTCGTATTTTTATTTTATTTTTAATAATCTCATGACTTGATTTGCCTGTTAGGGTAAATGGAGGGCCAGAGAGTCTAGCTAATGGAAGAATTCATTGCAGTAGAAGTAGTAGCTCTACTAGTACTGTTTCTGCTAAACCTTTGGACGTGGAGGAGCTGGAAATGCTTTTGGAAGCATATTTTGTACAGGTTGACGGTACACTAAACAAGTTGTCGACGGTTAGTTTCTTTGCAAGTTTTTCCTGTTCTTGGTGTTTGATGTTTTGCATTCTGCACCCGGCACTGTGAGAAGTTGTTGAAGAGCATGAAAAGTCAGGAGCTCAAGAACTTCAACAAGCAGCTCTGCTGCTGGTGTGGTTAATTGATACATCTCTAGAACTCTGATATGAGTCTAGCAACTCTTCTCTAAGTTGTTTTAAGTCTTTGAAAACCTGAAATTGGATTTTAGTTTATTGCCTTTTATTCTCTGGCTGTTAGGGTTGTGAAATGGTCGAGGCTTTTTAATTGCTTCTAGGTTTTTGTGGGACGTTTCCCTCCTCTAATACGTCTATCAAATCCAATTGTTGACACTAACCAGAAAGGTACCAGTTTAACCCTTGTCTATGTTTCCCGTTTCTCATGCAGCTAAGAGAATATGTGGACGATACAGAGGATTATATCAATATTATGCTTGATGACAAGCAAAATCACCTTCTGCAGATGGGAGTTATGCTTACAACAGCCACTCTTGTTATCAGTGCCTTCATTGTAGTGACTGGGGTGTTTGGAATGAATATTAACATTCCTCTTTTTAATATTGGCGGAACCCCTCAGTTTCTGGGAATTGTTTTCGGGTCAGCAGCCATATGCGTAGTCTTGTATTTCGCAGTTATAGGATGGTGTAAGTACAAGCACCTGATCGAGTAGTAGATTCTGCTTACCCTCTATTACTTATCATTATTCTAGTTAGTTGCCAAATACAGATATAAGCTATCAGAATTTGGCTCGCTTGATTCTGCATGTGTGTGCACATATACTTTTAGTAAAGATTTTTTCCTCACAAACATCAGTTGTTGTTGCTTTCTCAGAGATTGAATGATATCTGATCTCTTATAGGCACGATGTTCGCTCGATTTTATTTATTTATTTATTTTGTTTTGTTTTTGTTTTTGTTTTTGTTGTTTTTTCAAATTTCCTGAGGTCCTACTTGTCCTTTCCATTTCCTTCTTCCTTTCTTTCTTTCTTGCAATGGTAGACTAGTATGGGTAACGGCAGTAATAGGTTGCGATGTTTCTAGCGCTGAACATCCCAACGACCCTTAAGCATCTTGTTCTTTTTATAACAACTCAGAATATCAGACGTAATCACAGTTGGGTAGGCACACTTTTGAGATTTTATGAATCAGAGCGGGTAGCAGGGTTTGAGAGTGGCTGTGATGCATGATGGGATCGTTACATGGTTTAGGAAACAGCAGGTTAGGTGAAAGAGCCTTATCCTTGCTACATGTGAGTACTCGGCGAGGCAAATGCACCCGGTGCTTTGCTCTCCATAATCCATGTCCATGAGATTTCACTCAAACACCGAGAAGTTTATTTTGGGAGAATTGATGCAGCAGGACAATGGTGTAAGGACAAGGAGTTGTACACCATTGGGCAGTACCGAGCTTCTGCACAGAAGCAGGGGATAGTGACATTGAAGAGTACTCAGGATCGGTACGAAATTGTGGACATCTCGTCACAGAAGGCGGGCGAGACTGCTGATGTTTGGTAGAACACGCTTGCGGTGGGTTTCAGACCATCTGTATTATGCAATATTGATGATTTCTTGTTTAGCTTTTGGCGTTGGTGAGCGGCATCATGACATTTGTACTTGCCTCTGCTTCACGTGGTCATTACCTGGGGCTGTTTCAATCTGTGTGATTGCAACTGGATGGTTAGGGTTTTAGCATGATGCAACGTGCTTGTGCAATTTAGGTTTTGAAGGACCAGATGGGATGACCAGTGCTAAATCTCATCAACATCGCACTTGCTAAACGCATCCAGTGCTGTAAAAATATTTTGTAATTTGTGATATTGTTTGCATTCTACAGGACACTCTCTCTTAGTACTCCGAGACAGCCATGAAGAAGCTGAACCAGATAAACATCGTCACACAATAGCAGTCGTAGGACGCTTTTGGCAAGGTAGGCGAGCAAACAAACTTTGCAAAGTTGATTAGTACAAGGGTGCTGACATCACTGGTCAGGTGGCTCGAAGTACCAAGGATATTGCAGTGGAGAAAAAGGATCAAGCTACCTCAACTGCTCAGAGCTTGAAGAACACAGCAGCTGAGATTGCTAACAAAGCATCGGATGCTGCAGGAACAACGTAAGTATTCCTTGCAACCATTTGCATTTTTTATTCTGAAAATTTTAGAATCTGCTTCTACAATATACTTTGCAACATGACTTGATACGCTGTCTCAGCTCAAGATGGCTTGTTTTGTTGGTGCAGTTATGAAGCATCTAAGCATACTGCTATGGATTACACCGACGCAGCAACACAGAAAACTGAAGAAGCGTGGGAAGGATTAAAGAAGACACCCTCGACTACTGCCGGAGCCACACAGGAAAAAGCAGGTCAAGCTACAGATTCAGCTGCTTCTATCGTGATAGAAGCTATGGCCAAGTCTCATGATACAGCAGGAGCCACAAACGATTACGTCAAGGAGACGGCAGACAATGCTCAATAAACAGTAGAAGGTTGGTTTTAGTTTTTGAAACAGAAATCCACGGGCCTTCCAAGCATAATCTTGCAGTCTTCAGGGACGCGTGAATGGACTCCTCAAACATAGCTTAGGGGATAGCTGCTGAATCTACAGATGCCACGAAGCCGAAAGTTCCTGAGATGACTGATACAACGAAAGAGAAGGGTGCAGAAACGAGGAATGCATCAGTGGGTGACGCTGAAGCGGGTAAGGAGAAGGGTGGTGAGGCGACTGGCCCGAAATCGCGAGTAGCTGCTTAAACCAGGAACGCGAGCAAAGAAAATGCTTATGATTATGAATCACCTACTTAGCAGATCGCTGGTCATGTAGAACCGCAGGCCGCAGCCACCTGGGAGTTTACTAAGAACAAGACTGCTTCTGCCTCCTGAACTATCTAAAGCAAAATAAAATATATCTAAAAAAAGAAAAAGAAGCAGGAACCAAGGATATGACAACGGACTTTGCTGGCAAAACAGGTTATGACGCCGAGGTCAAAGGTCCTGCTACTTGGGAGTTTATCGAGCAGAGGATCCCTCTAGCTGCTGGAGGAGCCCAACTAAAGGCTGCTGAGTGCTAATCCTCATGGGATTAGCACTAAGTAGAAGGCCGGGAAAGAGGTTGAAGATGGTCAAGAGAACCCTGCCTTGGGCAAGAAAACTGCCAACGGGAATCTAATACCCACGGTGTTTGAAGATTTTGAGGTAACGTCACAGATTTAGACCAATTTATTCAAACTATCAGGATCAAGTTATCCTTGGATCCAGAATTTGTTATATTCCAGAGAATGTAGTAGATTTATAGCACACAAATCATGGACTTCGTTGAAAGGTGGTGACATTGGATGTTCTCCTCTGATTATCATAACCATGACAGTAGATTTTTTTATTTTTTATTTTTTATTTTATTGATTTTTTATGTGGAGCAATTTGGTGACTGTTTGTACTTTGTGGTGTTTGAAATAAGCTACTCTCACAATGTTATCCAATTAGCAATGTTCACTTTGATATACATATCCTTCAAAATATGTTTTTCTTATAATTTGATTATATATATATATATATATATAGAGATGGTATTGCTATTGCCACCACAACTTGCCATCCATCCACAGCCAACATAGTTTTTACTACTACCACTACAAGCTGCTTTTAATTTGCTTCACACACCATACTTTTTAGTGGCAACTTTGTACTTAATTGGAGTATTAAGATCTAGGTTTAAAAGACACATCCGATGTGTGAGATGAATTATACGAAAGACGAAGAGGAGTGATGAGTTGATCTGGCATGGCCTGTAAATGTGAGTAATAGTGGCATTGAAGTATTGGATAGCAAATACAATGTTCTTGGGCGTAGATGGTAGCATCATAAAGTAGTGCACATAAGGTTACCTCTAGGAACAAGGATTGCAACATCAGCTAGATATGGAGCATTGGACAACAAAAAAAAAAAAAATGAAAAAATAAAAAGTACGGAGTGCAACAAAATGGAGGGCTGTCAAAGCAAATCATGCCCCATCTCAAAGGCTTGAACCTTGGATTATAAGGTTAAGAGCCTTATACTATACCAATTAAATTAGGATGGTTGTTAAATCTCTATATCCATGTCGACACAATGTCAAGCCCACCAACGTTGCCAGCCTACCTTCTCCATGCTACTTTTTGCTACAATCTCCATTGTTCTTGTTCTTGCTCCTATTTATTGCTAGTTATCATGAACAAGATCAAAGAATTATGCAAGACTATAATAAAATAATAAAATATATTAGTCTTATTGCAAAGCAACTCAATATAAGAATAAAAACAAGACTAGAAGGTTCAAATTAGACCACAAGACATTTGTTGTTGAGACTAAGGAGCCCCTCAACTTCAACACCTATATATATATATATATATATATATTAAGAATTATGAAATTTCTAAGTAGCTTTTTGTAAAAGGCTTTGCTCTTAAGTCAAATAGGATGCTTCTTGAGCGGCTTCTTTGTTGCTTCAATGTGAAGCAGCCTCAAGAACCTTCTAGAACTATTAAGAATCTTCAAAAACCTTCTAAAATATTCTAGAATCTTTCCTAGATGGATGTCCATGACATTACCTCTTCCTCTAGCTTTGAATTCTTTGAGGAGTGATAAAGCTAACATTATTTTAAAGACAAAAAAAAATCAAAGATGTATCTCATAATCTCCGCAACCTGCTCTAGTTGTCTTTCTTGAGTTAAAAGTCTCATTGATCCTTGTAACCAATAATAATGACCAAAACCTTCTATATAGGACTAAGTTTATACTTTCTGTATCTTTATTGCAAAAATGTCCTTCAAACATAACTTTTAGATAATTTCCATAGGCAAGTTTGATTTCAAGAAGAATTACCATTAATTGGCTATTAGGTATTCTTTGATGCCTTTATGGTTCAAGTAATTCTTCTTTTCAAGGTCAATCGCAAAACTACTTGATTGAAATGACCTAATTTCTAAAATATCATCTTCTTGGCTATCTATAATTGATATATTAAAAAAAAAAATCATAAATTCTAGATAGAATGAGATGGCACTGAATATATTATTTATATTGTATATAGGGACTAATTTCAAAACTTTTATAACTTTTTTATTTTTATTTTTAATTTTTTTATTATTATTATAAAGAATTTAATTTTTTAAAAAAACATCATATTGAAGCCTTCTAGTTTAGATGATATGTCAACATTATCTAGTAGTTGGCACATATATTATTGCTTTTGATTTGGAAGGGTGTCATTGATGAAATTCTTGTATTTTTTGATGTGTATTGATTAAGTTATGAATTGGCTTCCATGTACAATCATTAATGGTGTAACCATGCTAATAGACAAAGTATTCTAGTTGTCCTTGTCTTATTCTTAAACCAAACATTTCTTCCACTTCAAATTCTTAATGATTATTTATTTCAATACAATGTGGTGGCGCTTATATTTTATTTGATATATTTAATTTTTTATGAGGTTTCAAAATAGAACTATAAAAAACATGATATTTTTTTTATAGATTCTGGTTATTCCAAATCATAAGAAATAAGGTTAATTTTTTTTTTGAATAAGAAATAGCTCTAATATTTAATAGTCCAATTTGTAGCAAGGTCGATTGAATTTAATATTGTGTTGAAGGAGCTACACTATGTCACCCACATCCAAGGTAAGTTGTTCTTTTTGGAGCCAATCTATTGCTACCTTATATCATTCTTAAGCTTCCTCCAATTGGAATTTCATAATTAAATGTAGCTCCGTCAATCAAGTAATAAATTTTTTGAGGGTTGGATTATTAGAAGTAGAAGGCAATAGTATATCTAACTTTGGATGATATTCATAATTAGCATAGAAATGCATTTGTTGAATAGAAACATTAGTAGTATTGTTGTAGATAAATTTGGCAAGTTATAAGTAGGAAGTTCAATTATCTTATTAATAATTAATTGTACACCTTAGATATTGCTTCAAAATTTAATTGATTTATTTTATTTGATTATTAGTTTATAATAGAATACTAAAGATAATCTAATGTCTACTTAAAAGATCTCAAATAATAATTTCTAAAACTTAGATACAAATTGCAGACCTTGATTTGATATAATATTATTTGACAATCTATGATATTGATTGATATTATCAATGAAGATTTTGGCCATTTCTTCACTAGTAATTGTCTTCTTATAAGGAATGAAATGTGCCATCTTAGTAAATTGATTGATAATCACAAATATGATATCAAAAGAATTAGATAGTGGAAGATTCATAAAAAAATCCATAGAAATAAAAGACCAAGCTTGTTTTGAAATAGATAGTGGTTGAAGAAGTTTATATAGGCAATGTCAAGAATTCTTTGATTTAAAACATATATTGCATGAAAGTATAAATTTTTTGATAGTCTTCTACATTGAAGCCACCAAAAATATCAAAAAATTAATTTCAATATCTTATTAAATCTAAAATATCCAATAGCGTCAAAATCATGACATGCTTGCAAAACATAAAATGTACTGGTTCTTTTAGAATATATAAATATTCTTCAAAGTAAAGGAGGTTATCTTCAAAATTAAATTTATTAGGATCATTTTGAATATTATTAGTATATTATTTAATATCAAAGTTAAAAAGATCCATAACTATTATTGTACAAATCTGATCAAGAAATAAAAAATTCATTGAAATTGGCATAGTGTCAAGGATATACTTAATAGAATCTTCTAGAATATTTTAGAAGTTTCCTAGAACTCTTTAGAACCTTTCAGAGCCTTCTAACATCTTCCTAGTTGGTAGAAGTTGCTTGAGAAGCTTCTTAGTTAGTGGAAGTTGCTTGAGAAGCTCCCTAGTTGGTGGAAGCTCCTTGAGAAGCTTCCTAGTTGGTGGAAGTTGCTTGAGAAGCTCCCTAGTTGGTGAAAGTTGCTTGAGAAACTTCCTAGGTAGGAATATATATTGAAGTCAAGGCTGAAGAGTTCTTCAATCTCGACAACACATCTCTTGGAGCTCTAGCTCAACTCTCTGGTGTTGTTTTTATATTCATCTGATTAATCTAGTTCTTGTCGATTCTTCTTGAAATTCTTGTTTAGACTTCAAGTCTATATTTTGTGTCCGTGATAGTTTGTCGAGACTACTTTCACCTTAGATATCAGAGCTAGTTCCTTCTTATTGGAGTGTAGATTATCCCTCTTCTTAAAGGTACACTAGTATTTTAGAGGTTGCGGATTATCTTCCTCTAAACTGATATCTTTTTTTGTCATAATATTGGAGTCTTATTTTTCTTGGAGAGAGTGGATTATCCCTCTTCTTGAAGGTCTTAAGGCGTTTTAGAGGTTGCGGAGTATCTTCTTCTAAACCAATATTTCCTCCTTGTAGAAACAATTACTTCCTTTCTCTTAGAATGGTTGGAGGTCAATACATTAATATGAGTGAAAGTTTGAAGTCCAAGATGGATGCCATTATGAATACTCTTGCTACATTATCACAGAGAACTACGGTGATGGAAGGAGTCTTTGCAAGACTTCATAATGATGGAGCATCTGGAATAACACAATCTGGGCTTCATCAGCCTCGAGCTTCTGTACCAGAAGAAGCAGCTTTACCTGTAGTTCAACAAGAACCATTACTTCCACAATAAAAAGAACTTTGTATTAGCCTTCCAGACAAGTTTGATGGCACACGCTCCAAGTTTCGAGGTTTTATTAATCAAATCAAGTTAATAACAGCTCTACAATCCGAACGGTATTCGATGGAGGAATCATGCGTTGGATTGGTTGAAACTTTGCTTACGGAACAAGCTCTATTGTGATTTGCTCCTCTATTTGAAAAAAGATCACCAATTTTGAACAACTTTGAAACTTTTTTGGAGGCATTTGCAGAAGCATTTGGCGAGCATGACAAGGCTTGGTAGGCTACAACAAAAATTTGATTGCTACGACAAGGGACTCGCTTTGCATCAGTCTATGCATCGGATTTTAGACAATTAGCATGCGACATCAACTGGGATGAAGAAGTATTGATGAGTCAATTCTATTGGGATCTAAAGGACGACGTGAAGGATTTTTTGTTATCTCTTTTTGATCCACAAACGCTCAATGAAGCCATTAGCCAAGCTATAAAGTGCGATAACCGCCTATTTCAACGTCGCCAAGACCAACACTCCAGACAATATACAAATCATCATGGCACAATTATATCGGCAAGTAATCTAAATTCACAAGCGGAGACAGAGGACATATAGATTGATGTGGTACGTGTCAAATCCCTTACTCCAGAAGAAAAGAAGCAGTGTATGGAGAAAGGTTTGTGCTTTTATTGCGGTGGAGAAGGCCATAGAATTGGAAACTGTCCGAAGAAGCAAAATGGACGCAACATCAAGAATAGAGGTGGGTTTGTTTAGGAAAACAAGGATGCCCAACTACAATAGGAATCGTGCGGCTGAACAAATCAAAACCACGTTCCTCTCTTTCTATTCAACCTGCTCGTTGTTTTACAATTCTTTTGTCTTTTGGTCTTCAAAAACTAAAAACCTTAGCCTTATTAGATTCAGGAGCATCTGCTTGTTTCTTAGACCAAGAATTTTTTAAACGTTACAAAATTCCTCTAATAAAAAAATTCAAACCTGTTCACGTAGAAATAATAGATGGATGACCTTTATTATCTGGTAATGTCACCCATGAATCAGAACCTATAGAAGTGACATTTAAAGACCATAGTAGTTATATTATTTTCAATATTATTAGCACCCCGTCAAATCCTATTATTCTTGGTCTTTCTTGGTTGGAAAAATATAATCCATCCATAGATTGGAGGTTGCGGAGGATAACATTTTCCATAGAACAACCTGAGGACAAGCCTGGAAGAAGACCCCAAACCAAAAAATCCTTGTTCATTGGAGCAAGAACGTTTGTAAGATCGTGCAAGGAAGGCACACCATTGGTCATTTATGCGGCTCCAACTAGTGGAGAGCAGATTTCAACAGCAGGAATACCGGAACAATACAAGGATTTTGAAGACGTGTTCCAAAAGAAGAATGCTGACATGCTACCAGAACATCGACCATATGATTGTGCCATAGAATTGCAAGAAGGAGCACAACCACCTTTTGGCCCAATCTACAACCTATCACAGATGGAGTTGGCTGAGTTGCGGAAATACATTGATGAGAACCTAGCCAAGAAC
>JAWRVF010001841.1:0-39228 GCA_036785485.1 Physcomitrellopsis africana | reverse complement strand
ATGAAATTAAGAATAATTCTTCTAAGTCTCATGATATTTCAAAGTTTGAGTTCAAAAAAAATCTACTCTATTTCAAAGGGCGCTTATATGTTCCAGAAGGTGAAGCACGATTACGTGTTCTTCAAGCTCGTCATGACTTCCCGGCAGCAGGACATTTTGGGTACAATAAGACTCTAGAGTTAATATCTAGAGATTTTTGGTGGCCTCAAATGTGGAAAGGAGTCAAAGATTTTGTAAAAACATGTGATGTTTGTTCAAGATCAAAAACTCCTCGCCACCGACCCTACGGACTTCTTCAGCCATTACCCATTCCAAAACAACCATGGTCTTCTATGTCTATGGATTTTATCACGGATCTTTCAAACTCACGTTCTTATGACTCTATATTTGTGATAGTAGATCGTTTCACTAAGATGGCACATTTTATACCATGTAAAAAATCTATCACACGCAAAGAAACAGCTAAGCTTTTCCTCGACAATATCTACCGCTATCATGGATTACCTAAGGATATTATATCGGATAGGGGAACTCAGTTTGTATCGAGATTTTGGAGAACACTTTTTAAGATTCTAAAGGTGGATATAAAGCTATCTTCAACTTTCCATCCTCAAACTGATGGACAAACGGAGCGCGTAAATCAAGTTTTGGAACAGTATTTGAGATGTACCATCAACTACCAATAAGATGATTGGACAACTCTTTTACCATTGGCAGAGTTTGCTTATAATAATACGATACATTTTTCTACACAACAAACACCTTTCTTTGCCAATTATGGTTACCATCCACGACTTGATACTTTTGACTATTCGAAAGTTGACAATCCTGCGGCGGAAGACTTGATAAATCATTTGTCAGAACTATATACAACAATGAAGGCACAATTAAAAGAAGCTCAAGAACGACAAAAGTTAAACGCTGATGCGTATCGAAAGGAACAACCACAACTCAACGTAGGTGATAAGGTATGGCTACTTTGTCACAATATCAAGACTACGCAACCTTGTGACAAGTTGGACTATCGTAAGCTTGGACCTTTTCGTATTTCTGAACAAATTAATCCAGTTGCATATCAATTATGCCTACCAGAGTCTATGAAGATCCACCCTGTATTCCACGTGTCTCTTCTTGAACCATATAAGACAGTGAACATACCAAGAAGAAGAGAAGTGCCACCTCCTCCTATAGAAGTGAACAATAATGACGAATTTGAAGTGGAAGAAGTCTTAGATTCAAGGCGGCGCCGAAATAGGTTGAAATATCTTGTTCACTGGCACAAATACGATATTAGTGAGCGCACATGGGAACCAGCAAAAAATCTGGCGAATGCAGCGAGGAAGGTGGAGACCTTTCATCAACAACATCCATCAAAACCAAGATGAAGACTTTCCCTATAAAAGAAACAAGATGTAGGCAAGATAACATTCAACTTTCTATCCTTGTTTGTAGCTTCTTTGTATTTTGTGACGCTAAGGAGATGGAGAATCAACAGCCAGCGGATTTGACTCAAGAGCCTTCATTTGCTGACCTACCGGACGAGACATTGCAACTATCACAACCCTCAAGACGACGCAACCGAGATGAAGATCTTCAAGAACGACATGTTCTTCCTCGAATAGATGGCGAGATACAACGTGTTTGATATCACGACCTTGGAAGAGATTCTCGATGTTTGGTGATTTTATTGGAGATAGGAACAACTCCTGACGGTGTTCCAGATGTGACATTTGAAGGAAGTTATGAAGGTCACAACAATGATCAAATAACAGGGTGGTCTTCTCGCCCTGGAATGGGACACTATCGATGGCTGAGAGGATCCATCAATTACCTTCAAAGAGAACAAAGATCAGAATATGTGGCAAATACTATTCGCCGCATCTTAGACTTTCTACACATGTAATCACCGCTCCTCGTGGAACTCGTCCTTTAAAGGGGGGGTAATGTCACGGACATATACATAGTTACTTATATGATCAGATAGAACTAGATAAAAGAAGGTAAAAGCAGGTTAATTCCATAATATCTTTAGAAAAACTTCCTAGAAACTTCATAGACGCTGCTTTGACTTTATAAGTGTCCATAGTAGACTTTTGGATTAGAAACTTGGTCAATAAGTTAGCCACATGTCGTACATGTTGGTAGCTTGAAGACCAAGCTAAATACGTGGCGAACATATAGGAAACTTGCCCTGCAAGTTCGACACGTGTCTTGCAACTTGGACACGTGTCTTATAAATTGGACACGTGTTGGAGGTCCTATAGAACGTCGCCACTTAGCCCTTAGGTAGATAGTATAAATAGAGACAAGAGTGAAGCCTTCTTCACTCTTGTCAACTCCTTTCTTATTTCCAGTCTAGTTCAAGGGTCTCTAGTTTCCTTGTCTTTTGGTATTAGCCATTCCAGTTTCTTTTTAATATATATACTTCTTTATATTTATTTCTTTGAGAGAGGTCTCACTTGTTTATTTGATTTCATCCAGTTATTGTCCTTGACATGCAGTCAGCCTACTCAAAGCCTATTGGGCATAACCATCAACTAATAGAAATGAAGATCTTCACCGCTTACCTTCATTTATCCATATCTTGCTTTTGTCCCTCCAAATAAAGTTCTGAGTAGTTTAATTTTTCATCTTTGGACCTTTAATCTCTTTTCAAGGCTTCATACTAAATATTTAGGTTCTATGTAATTTTAATGCCATAATCAAAATAAGTAAAAAAATCAAAATGAAGTTTTTTACACCAATTCCATTTAATTCAACCTACTAACTATTTTAACAGACATCTAGACTTATGAATATTTCATATTTTATTTAGTTTTTATATATTATAAGCAAATATAGTATAACATCCACCTCTTTCAAATCTACATATCTTCTAGTATATGCCAAGAAATCATTTCTTCTAGTTTTTAGTTTAATCAATGGTTTTTGAATAAATTAATATACAATTTTACACTTCTCTTTCAAATTTGGCTCTTTAGTTATTTATTTGATGTACTCTATGATATCAAATAATAATTAGATAGCTATAGGTTTTACTTTCTGTTCCAAAGTCTTATATTTAATTTATACCATGGTCTTAGATTTCAATCTATTACTTGTAATAAGTCCACCTTTTATCACAATCTTTTCTAATTCTTTATAAGTCCATCTTAAATATATCTCCACTATAATATGTTCATCCATGCTTATAGCTAAGCTCTCTAAAACTTATATCAAACTATCTTCTAAACTTGCTTCTATTATTTCAATTATAATTTCATCACTTGAAATTAAATCCACTTTTTTTTAGTTTTTTTTTATAAATGTTTTTTATCTTTTTTTTATTTATAAGATTCAAATCTTTAATTCTTTAAAAATTCACAAATCTATGGCCAATCAAATTCAAAAATTTAGAATTAAAATTATCTATATTTGAATTTATAAATAATTTATTTATATCTATGTATCTTCATCTTACATAGGTATCTTTTAGAAATCTAAAAATATAGTTTTTGACTTTAAAGATATCTCTTTAAATTTTTTTTTGTACCTTTTATGAATAGGCTTTATAGTAAGAAATTTCACAACTTTCTTTCCATCATAACTACAAATCTTGGTATAATGTGAACCATCATCTAAGACTTTAGTTTCCATCCTAGCAGCTATAATATAAGATTGACCAAATATTATCAGATATATAGCAAAATTTTGCACAAATAAATTTTATTCCATCTCCACATCTCCAATCTTGGTCTTCATAGTTGGATAAGCCCTATATAGATGACCTTGTTCATTATTTGTAACTCTAATTTCCTAATTATGGTTGATATCAATTGGCCACTTGTTCTTCTTATATACCCGCTCAGACATAATGTTGATTTATGATCCATGATCAATTAAGGCCAAGATTAGATTCTTAAAGTCTTCTAATTTCACTTATTTTTCTATAGTATCCTTAGCCTAATAAAGAAATGAATAGCTATTATTCTCCATCTCACTATCATCTCTCTTTAAAGAATTGATAGCACGTGCTTCTTGCATAATCTATTGGTATGCACTCTGTTTGATATCCTTCCATATCCTTGGCATGATTCATCTGAGTCCTATCCTCTATATCAATCTTATTTCTAAACTCTAATGATACAAATTATGCAAATACTTGTCCTATCTCTTCTTCTTCATCCTAGGTCACACAAGTATTCAATGCTTCTACCATAATAACTTTAATTGTCACTTGTCTCTTTTTCTTTATTATATCAATGATCAGCTCATGGAAATCCCTCTTGGCTATACCAAAAATCTCTTTTATAATGAATTCAATTGTAGTATTCAAAATCTTCTCCTCTAAAATACTTTTCATATCTGTGGATGTCTCAATATCAAATTGAAGCTTATAAGCAAGATTTTTATCTTTGCTTTTGCCTAGTTCATCCTTTTCTATCATTTTTTTTTCTTTCACCATTCTTTTGGTAATGGTTGATTACTAAGATGAACAAAAGAAAGAACCTTCTTTGAAATTTGAACATGAAAAATATCTTTGTTTTTTGGAGACTTTCTCTTGTTTGCAAGTTTAACATCTCCCTCTTGAGCAACTCTATCTTTTTTTTCTTCAACAATAGTATCATACAAATCATTATTCTATTAATTTCTATTTAAAAAAATTTGATGCTTATGGCATCAATTAGATCATCCCATCTAATCATCTTTTTGATAGCTTCAACTCCCTTGATTATGACTTTTATAATAGGTGAAGAATTAATCTAAATTAATCTAAATTGGTGAAGAATTAATCTAAACTATAATAATATAAGATTCTACTTCTTTTTTATACATAGCACTATTCTTAGATGTTTATTCCTCTATCTATCTTTTTATACCTCTTTTTTCCAAAATTAGTCTTCAAAGGCTCTTCAGACCTTATAAATCTTATTCTACCCTTTTTGAAATATATAATTCCATCTTTGATTGCAACTTTGTAATTATCACAATCACCACATTTGTGGTTTGAATTGTTACACCACATACATCTCTCTACAAATTCCTTTAAGCCTACAATTATCTTTGATGAGCTTGCCATTTGAGATTTCTTTAATTTAATCATTTCCACCCTCAAATCTTACATGCTTTTTATCAATTCCTTCAGAATATCATCTTTGATAGTCTTAATCACTTTTTAAGGTGGCATTGGATTTTGGAATATAGGCATTGATTACAATCTTGATAAATAGCCACAAGTCTTAATCTTTTGTTGTTTAGCTATAAGTCTTGTTGTTTTCTTTATTAGCCTCCAATTATTTATAAATCTACTCTCAAATATCTTATCTGCCAAATAAAAAAGCAGCTTGTCCTCTAAATATTCATTAACTCCTTGTAAGAATAGCTCAGTCTTAATTTCCAACAACTACCTCTTATGTCATAATAATTGATCAAACTTTATTTCAAATCTCCTAATTAATTTATTTGTAGCCATTTGATTCTTTGGCCTTAACTCAATCCATTCTAAGAATGATATTTTGATCATTATTTTTGAATCCTTATCAAAGAATTCATCCTTTAATATCTCCTCAAATCTCATCTATGATTTAATTCCTTCATGTAATTTGTGCACCTTTTGTTTAATTTTTGGTATCACTGCCAAATCAAAAGTGGTAATTATTATTATTTCTAACACTTGACATACTTTTATTTCACATGTGTAAACCTTCAAAAACTTAGTGATGTTCTTTCTTTCAAATCTTCTAATTTTATCTATTATTGCTTGCAAGGCTTTGGTGGTGCTCTTATCATCAACTTGCTTTTATTGCTTCTCTTCCATAAACTAGACAAATATCCTAAAAAGATCTTAATTAGCTATTTCTGTTGATAATCCAAATCTTCTATCTTCACTTATAAAAAAATTAGTATCTTAAAGTTCTTTTAGTGGAAGCACTAATTATATCAAAATAGAGAGAATTTATATTTAAAAAATTATTATTCTTTTGGCTGTCACTAATTTCTCAATTTAGTATCAAGATAAATTAAAATTCCAAATTTATATAAAGTTGCCCCTAAAAAGAGCAATTATATCAAGTACACAAGCCTCAAGTATTCTAAAATCTTCAAAATGTAGCAAAATACACTAAATCCTTTATTAATTTTAAAAGAAATTTTTTCAAATTTTAACAGTGCATATCTCTAAATTAGACCATCTACAAGTATTCAAATTTTACATGAAGTACTAACGTACTATTAACAACTACTACAACAAATTTCAATTATTGATTCCTTACCGATCTTTAGATATTGCTAAAATCCTAACAGTAGCTTCAAATCCTTATTTATAGATATTTGCATGCTAAATTCTTTATATTTTACAAACTAAATGTCTAAATGCCATGAAAATTTGAGATGTAGTTTTTTAACATTGTATTTCACCTTTTTAAATTTTTTTGATAAAAATTCATACAAAAGCTCAAGATATGATAGAAATCATCACTATCAATAAAATGATATATTTATTACCTTGGAATTCAATATATTGTCTTTAACTTCTAATATCTCTTTCTTATAAATTCTAAATATTCTTATTCTTCTATATAAGATATAGATCTTAAAATCACCTCTTTAACTGCATCTTTCAATCTCCAAGAGCTCTCATGTAATTCCTTGTATCTTCAAAAGAGTGATAGTAGGTATGATTTGTACAGCTTAATTTCAAGCACCTACTCCTTTCTTATAAAAATTCCAAATCTCTTAATATTTATATCAAAATTGTAATACAAAAAAAAAGCTTTCTAAATCTAGCCTTTGATTTTCAAAGGCCCTTTTTGAAATTGCTGAAATCCTTCTTCTCATTGTAGATAATTTGGTCAAAGCCTATTAGGCATGACCATTGACCAATAGAGATGAAGATCTTTGCTTTCATTTCTCCATACCTTACTTTCATTCCTCTAAATAAGCTTCTTGATGGTTTAATTTTCATCTTTGGATCCCAATCTTCTTTCAAGGCTTTATATCAAAAATTTAGATTCTATAAAATTTAAATGCCATGATCAAAATAAGAAAAAAAATAAAAAAATAAAGTTTCATATACCAATTCTTTTTTATTTAATCAATTAACTATTCTAACACACATCTAGACTTATAAACATGTTATATATTTTGTTTGATTTTTATATATTATAAATATTTGTAATATGACATCGTCTTGAATCTAAGACCTCTTCTACCTCAAATTCTTCATAGTTATTCACTTCTCACAGACATAAAATTTATTCTAATAATTATCTAATTAATATAGATTAATAGAAGTAGATAAAATAAATTAATTTGATAATACCTTAGAAAAAAGCTTCTTAGAAGCTTCATAGATGCGGAATCACCATGTCTATAGGTGATTAGTAGGTTAAAAATTTGATCAACAAGCTAGCCATGTGTCGCATATATTGGTAGCTTGTGGAACAAGCTAACCATATGTCATACATGTTCATAGCTTGCAGAATAAGCTAAATACATGGCGCACATGTGGGAATCTTGTCTTGCAAGTTTGACATAAGTCTTGCAAATTAGACACATGTAGGAGATCCTATAGAATACCGCCACGTAATTCTTAGATAGATAGATAGTATAAATAGAGACAAGAGTGAAGCCTTCTTCACTCTTGTCAATTTCTTTCTTGCTTCTAGTCTAGTTCAAGAATTTCATGTATTTTCTAATCTTTGGCAATAGCCATTCCAATTTTTTTTGAATATACATGCTTCTTTATTTCTATCTTGTTATTTTTTTTTGACATAGTTTTTTACAAACTTACGCATCTATTTTAGTTTGTATCCTAGACAAATTGACAAGAGTGAAGTTACAATATCAGAGCTTTGTCTCTTTTTGATTAAGAGTGGATTACTTTTTTTTTCTTGATAAGACATAAGCATATTAGAAGTTTTGGATTATCCACTTCTAAACTAATATTGTTCTTAGAATTTTTTCCTTTGTTCTTTAGTATTTTATTTTATGTTGAGAGTAGATTTTTTTTTTTTTTTTTTTTTTTTTTTTTTTTCTATTGTAGTATTATGGCAGAGCTTGCTGAAATGAAGAGTGTAGTGGTACAAATATAAAAGAAAATGAGAGAATTAATGCTTGTAATGCATCAACTCAATACACCACCACAAGGAGCAACAAGATTAATAGGATGCAAAGATATAAAGATGATTCGAGCTGCTTCAAGCCATACCACTTCCTCTACAATTGAACATTATTTAAGGATCAAAGAATCAAAGATTAGTTTATCTAAGAAGTTTGATGGCACTAGATCTAAGTTTCGAAGATTCATCAATCAAGTACAACTGGTGATTGAACTTCAATCCGAAAGTTATCCAACCTAGGGATTACAAGTCAGGTTTATTGGAACACTATTGTTAAGTCTTGCTTTATTATGATTTTTGTTCTTTTTTAAATGATGTGATCCAGTATTAGATAATTTGGAGGTATTTTTAGCAAAGTTTTGATCTATGTATAGAAAACATGATACAATTTGTGTCACAACCAACAAGATCCATATCTTGCGACAAGACAATTGATTAATGACATCATATGCTTTATAATTTTGATGACTAGTAATTGACACCAAGCGGAATGATATTGCGCTTATTAGCCAATTTTTCTATCAATTATAATATGATGAAAAGAAATTAATGCTCAATTTATATGATCCTCACATATTGAGTCAAGCAATTGATTATGCTATAAAATGTGACATTTAATTTTTTGAATTTTGACCAAAGATCTACACAATAAAGCTCCAATATTACTACAATATACTAGCAATATCAACGTCTTCTCAATACGTACATTCAGAAGTAGAAGACATGCAAATCGACATGATATGTTTCAAACCTCTTATTGAACAAGAAAAAACTCGTCATCGTCAAAAAGGATTGTATTTATATTATTGAGAATCTAAGCACACTGCTTAGCATTGTCCAAAAAAATGATGCAACCACAAGATAAAGAGTACGGCTGTCAAAGAAGACAATATATCGGAAAACAAGTTTATCTAGCTATAAGAGGGACCGTTGTAGCGTGGCGTGAACTTCTATCTAGGAATACACCGGGTACCTAGCTGTAGAGAATTTTACTTAATATTTATTGGCTAAACTCTAATGAGTTATTTGTCCTTAATAAGAAGGAAGAATACACATGATAATATAAGAAAAAAGTTTTGTATGATTAAAACCTCTTATTTTTAAGTAGGTTTGTACATAAGTTTTCTCAATGATATGTAGAAAATCCTTAAAAACCTTTTAAAGACTCATCTATATATCAAAATCATATCATGGCTCTATACATCCACCTTTTACACCTCCATAAAGTCTTGGCTCTTAAAAACACCTTTAGTATGCACGAAAGTCCAAATTTGCAACAAAAACCCTTAAAAATATATTTTCCTGCAAAGGATGTTTTTCTTCCCAAACTTTAGAAAATCATATCTTCTGATCTAGCCGTTCAGTTTTCTTCAAACTTTTAGGCAAGGTAGAATTCACCTTTAAGCTTTACCACAAAAAAATTCAACTGCAAATATACTTCCGATCGTTTGATATCTCAAAACCCCTAGCAAATGCTTAAAACCCTAGCTCAGAGACACCCGAGCACTATTTTCTCTATATCTGACAAACCCAAAATCCTAATGCCACAAAAATTTATCACATAGTCTTGTGACATAAACATATATACTCTTGAAAATTTTGAGCCAAAAATCTATCAAATTGACTAAAATATAGCTCAAAATATCACCGCTAGTTAAGCAGAGTCACTGCCTTTAGCTTACAAGCACTGACTTCAACTCGCAATATCTCCTTGATCCTAGCTTGGATTTTATCGAGATATACATGAAAAGTGTAGCCAAGAAAGTGTGCTTTCCAACCCTAGTCGCCGATCTTTGATTGCTTTCTGTATGCGCGAGATATACCCAAAAGAGTGACAGTAGGTCCAAAATCGACACCCTAACTTTGAGCGCCTATAACTTCTTCATTAAAAGTCCAAATCATGCAAGATTTGTACCTAAACCATACTCAAAAACCTAAACCTGATGATCCAAGCCTCTGATGTTCGACTCCTTTCGAAAAACAAACCCTTAATACTAATAAACCCTCGGGCAGCCTCCTTGAAGCCCATTGGACATGATTTTTGGCCAATTAGAATAGAGATTTCTATCATCCACCTCTATTCATCCACATGGATGGCCAAACTACCCTTTTTACACTAAAAACCCTTTTCTAACCCTTCTTCTTATAAGATTTACATACTTGGTGCTTTAAGCACCAAATAAAAGAAGTAAATAAGATCTTAAGGATCACCAATGTCTAACATAGGTGACTTAAGATATATACAAGTTATTATCCATATAAAATTAACTTCAAAAGTCACTACTAAAAGAAAATAAGGTTGTATAAACCTTAATAATAATCCTTTTAATAGATCCTTTCTAAACTAGCAACCTAATCACATCCTATAACCAATAAAATCCACTAATATGACTTTCATTTAGTTGAGTAGTAAATTCTACATTAAATATACATGTACAATTTTTTCACATAGTAGCCGAACCACAACACGACACCGTGCAACTGGAATCTTATACAACTCCTAATGAAGGTCATATTCTATCCTTAGAACCCTCTTTTTATTTTATAATAGATGTCTATTTGAGACCAAAAAATCACAAAGCCTCTATCTTATTAGATTCAGAAGCCTCAACGTGTTTTTTAAATAAAAAATTTATTAAAAATCGTAGAATACCTTCAATATAAAAAACTAAATCCGTATATGTAGAAGTCATAGATAGTTGCCCGTTATCTTCTAGAAATGTTACTCATGAAATCCTTCCTATAAATATAACAATAAATGGTCATAATAGTTGTATAGTCTTTAATATAAATAAATCTCCCTCTAATCTAGTCATTTTAGGTTTATCATGGCTAGAAAAGTATAATCCTCAAATAGATTGGATTTCTTGTAGACTTAACTTTTCTCAAAGCATTAATGAGAGTCTAATAAGTCAAATAATAAATCATAAATCTAATATAGTAAAACCCATATTTATAGGCACATAAGTATATATGAATGAAGCAAAAGAAGGATCATCTTTTGCTATTTATACTACACCCATTTCTGATGGTGGAAGGACTTCAAGTGGCATTTCAAGCCAATATCAAGATTATCAAGACATTTTTGAGAAGAAGAATGTAGACATTCTTTTAGAATATTGTCCATATGATTATTTAATTGATCTCAAAGAAAGAACTCAGTCTCCATTTGGACCGATCTACAATCTATCCTACAATGAATTGCCTACACTTAAAAAATACATTGATAAGAACTTGGCCAAGAATTTATATGCCATTCAAAATCCCTAGTAGGAGCTCTTATCTTATTTGTAAAGAAGAAAGGTGGGTCACTATAGATGTGTGTAGATTATTAAAGGTTCAACAAGATTACCATCAAAAATAGATATGTTCTATCTTTGATGTTTAAATTTCTTGATCAAGTGAATCAAGCTAAGATTTATACAAAAATAGATCTAAAAAAAGCATACAATCTGGTGCATATTAAAAAAGGTGATGAATAGAAGATTGCATTTCAAACAAGGTATGAACATTTCAAATATAATGCCATGCCTTTTGGACTTACAAATGCACCAGCTACTTTTCAACATTTTATGGATGATGTTTTTTGTGAGTTTCTTGATGACTTTGTTGTCTGCCATTTAGACAACATTCTGATCTACTGTAAGAATACAAAAGAACATAAACTTCATATTTGTCATGTATTACAAAAACTTAGAGATACATGGTTATATGCCAAGATGGAAAAGTGTGTATTTCACACTACTTAAGTTGACTTTTTAGAATACATCATTTCAAATAATGGTCTCAAAATGGATCTTAAAAAAGTCTAGACAATCATAGATTGGAAGATTACAAAAACAATAAAAAATGTGCAATATTTTTTGGAATTTATTAATTACTATCGAATCTTTATCAAGAATTTTTTTCAAGTTGAACCTCCACTTACATGCTTAACTTATAAGGACAAACTTGAGTGGAATAAAGAAGCAAAAGCATCGTTCAAGGCTGTGAAGACAATCTTTATTTTTGTACCAATCTTGTATCACGTCAATTTTTCTAAGGTATTTTTTTATAGAAACAGATGCCTCAAACTTTGCTTTAAGGGCAATATTGTCAAAAATGGGAGAAGATGATAAAGTCCACCTAGTAGCTTTCCATTCTAGGAAATTTTCAGCAACAAAAATCAATTACAAAATCCATGATAAAGAACTTGTTGCAATTGTAGATTCTTTTTAAGAATGGTGTCACTATTTGGAAGGCACTTCTAATCCAGTCATCGTATATATGGATCACAAGAATCTCAATTATTTCATGTCCGTGCACATATTGAATCATCGCCAAGCTTGTTGGAATATGTCTTTCTTAAGATTTGAGTTTATTATCATCTATCGGCCAAAAAAATAATAAGGTTTATCTGATGCCATTTTTAGACATTCTTATCTTGTATCAAAAAAAGAAGATTTAGCTTTTAATTAACAAAGAATGATCTTCTTGAAGTTAGAGCAATTTTTTCTTTGAGCAATGAAATCAACATTAACTATTGATTCCACTTTGTCAAGTAAATCTAGTCCAGTATATCTTCAGATCCTCTTATCCATGAAATTAATAATAATTCATTTAAGTCTCACGATACTTCTAAGTTTGAATTCAAGAACAATCTGCTCTATTTTGAAGGACGCCTATATATTTCAGAAGGCGCATCACAACTACGTGCTCTAGAAGCTCGTCACAACCTCCGTGCAACAAGATATTTTGAATATGTAATAAGACATTAGAGCTAATATCAATAGATTTTTGATGGCTTCAAATGTGGAAGGCTATTAAAGAGTTTGTATAGTCGTGTGACATTTGTTCAAGATCAAAAACTTCTCGTCATCAACCTTATAAACTTCTCCAACTAATACTTGTACCAAAACAACTTTGGTCTTTTGTTTCTATGAATTTTATGATAGATCTCTCAAATTCAAGTTCATATGACTCAATATTTGTGATTGTAGATCGTTTTACCAAGATGGCACATTTTGTATTATGTACAAAATCTATTACAAGTGAAGAAATAGCTAAACTCTTCCTTGATAATATCTATCGCTATCATGGACTACCAAGGGATATTATATCAGACAGAAAAACACAATTTATATCAAGGTTTTGGATGACTCTTTTTAAAATATTGAAGGTGGATATAAAATTATCCTTAGTTTTCCATCCTCAAACTGACGGACAAACAAAACGAGTAAATCAAGTTTTGGAGTACTATTTGAAATGTACCATCAACTACCATCAAGATGATTAGACAATTTTTTTTCCATTAGCAAAGTTTGCTTATAATAATTCGATACATTCTTCTATTCAACAAACTCTATTCTTTGCAAATTACGGTTATCATCCATGACTTGATACTTTTGACTTTTCAAAAGCTGATAATCTTGTGGCGGAAGATTTGACAAATCGTTTGTCAAAGCTATATGCAACAATAAAGACACAACTAAAGAAAGCTCAAGAACGACAAAAAATCAATGCAGATGTCTATCACAAGGAACAACCTCAATTCCACATGGGCGATAAGATATGGTTACCTTGTCGTAATATCAAGACTATCCATCTTTGTAATAAATTGAATTATCATAGGCTTGGACCTTTTTTTATTTGTGAACAAATCAATCTAGTTGCTTATCAATTATGCCTACCAAATTCTATGAAGATCCATCCTATATTCCACGTGTTACTACTTGAGCCATACAAGACAGTGGATATACAAGGAAGAAGACAAATGCCACCACCTCTTATAGAAGTAGATAACAATGAAGAATTTGAGGTTGAAGAGATTTTAGATTCAAAGCGGCACCGAAATCTACTGGAATATCTTATACATTGGCACAGATATGATATTAGTGAACACTCATGGAAGCCATCTAAGAATCTAGCAAATACATCAATAAAATTCAATACATTTTATCGACGACATTCGTTAAAACTAAAATAAAGAATCAAAAAAATCTTTGCTATAAAACAAAGTAGGTTCTATAGAGATTTTATCCTATCATATATCATTGTTGTTATTTCCTTGGATTTATTTGTACTAAAGAGATGGAGAATCAACAACCAATGAATTTAGCTCAAAAGCCATTATTTGCTAATTTACCAAATGAGACATTATGACTATCACAACCTTCAGGATGATAGAATAGAGATGAAGACCCTCAAGAACAACATGTTCTTCCTTAGATTGATGGCAAAATACAACGTGTTTGATATTACAACCTTCGAAGAGACTCCCAATATTTGGTAATAATTTTAGAGGTAAGAATTACTCCTGATGGTGTTCCAAATGTTTTCTTTGAAGGAAGTTATAAAGGCCTCAACAATAATCAAATAACAAGGTGGTCCTCTTGTCCTAATATGAAACACTATCGATGGCTGAAAGGACCTATCAACTACCTTCAAAAGGAACAAAGTTCAAAGTATGTAATAAGCATAATTTGACATATCCTGAACTTCTTCAATATGTAATCACCGCTCCTCATGGAACTCGTCTCTAGAAGGGTGGGATAATGTCACAAACATAAAATTTATTCCAATAGTTATCTAATTAATATAAATTAATAGAAGTAGATAAAATAAGTTAATTTGATAATATCTTAGAAAAAAGCTTCTTAGAAGCTTCATAGACATGGAATCACCTTTATACATGTCTACAGGTGATTGATAGGTTAAAAACTTGGTCAACAAGTTAACCATGTGTCATTTATATTGATAGCTTGTAGAACAAGCTAACCATGTGTCATACATATTGATAGCTTGCAAAATAAGCCAAATATGTGGCACACATGTAGGAAACTTGTCTTGCAAGTTTGACACGTGTCTTGCAAATTAGACTTATGTAGGAGGTTGTATAGAATATCACCATGTAATTTCTAGATAGATAATATAAATAGAGATAAGAGTGAAGCCTTCTTCACTCTTGTTAACTCCTTTCTTACTTCTAGTCTAATATAAGAGTCTCATGTATTTTCTAGTCTTAGGCAATAGCCATTCTAGTTTCTTTTTGAATATACATGCTTCTTTATTTCTATCTTGTTATTTTCTTTTCACATAGTTTTTTACTAGCCTACATATTTGTTTTAGTTTGTATCCTTGACACCACTTTTATAAGAGACAATGGAATTTGTCTTCTTCCTTGTATATCTACTATCTTGTATGATTCAAGTATTGACATATAGAATATAGAATGGATCTTCATAGATTTTTGTAGGTATAATCAATAAGCAATTAGATTAATCTGTTTACAAATCAAAAATGATTGAAGCCTATAACAATCCAATTTATCATAAGAATAAATAGTCTTGATATTATGACAAAGCAAACATATCTTATCACCCATGTAAAATTGAGGTTATTTTTTATAATAGATAATTGTATTAATCTTTTGCTGTTCTTAAGTTTTTTTTATTTGTACCTTTATTGTTGCATGTAGCTCTAATAACCAATTTGTCAAATCTTTTGCTAAAGAATTATCAATTTTTAAAAAGTTAAAAGTATCAAGTTGTAGATGATAACCATAATTGATAAAGAATAGAATTTTCTGAATAGAAGAATGTACCAAATTATTATAAGTAAACTTTGCCATTGGCAAAAGAATTGTCCAATCATCTTTATAATAGTAGATGGTACACCTCAAATATTATTCCAAACTTGATTTATTTATTATCATATTCCATATTGTCTTATTTGAAAATGCATCAGGCACCTAATTGTAGAAGGTGATGTTGTGGTTTACAAGTATGCAAAAAATCTTAATAAATTTTACCTATACAAGAAGAATGTAATTAGAATTTCAATTCAAAATTACTTAAAGCCAATACAAAGTGCTTAAAAATATTCTTCTTAATAACTTCATCCATATACAAATTCCAATTATCTTCTTACTTTTATAATTAGACAACTTCAATTTTTCTTTGCAAATCCTAATCCTAATTAGTGAGTTTCAACGAGCTGTAACTTTTAATTTGATTGCCTATTTCATGTAAAATTTTGTATACAAATGCCACTATAAGTCTTCTACATGCTTAAAATTTTTTAGCTCAATCCAACTTACAAATTGTAAAAATACATCTAAAAACCACATTGATGTTACTTGGCTACCAACTTAAAAGTTGATATAGATGTTCTAATAGCAATTTTTCCTTTTTTAACTATTAACTTAAGTTTAAAATTGGTATATAGCTTGATTTCTAAATATTCTAATAATATACCAAATTTTATTTTATTTTAATTAATAGATCTCTAGATATCACAAAAATCCTAAACAATCCAAAAATGCCAACTTTGCCATAATTCCATTGCATGCTAGCAAGTACTTAAAATCTTAGCTCCAAATCAAATTGCAAATCTGTGTCCATTTGAATCATCTTGACCTACAATCCATCTAATGGCAATTGGACTATTATCTATTATTAGAATTATTGGTCTATTGCACTTATAATTATTTTTTTCAACATTGAAGGCAATGTCAATAATTTCTTCAATCTTTGCACTACTTTGAAATGATTTTTTTTCCATTTAAATTGATAATTCTTACATAATAATTTATACAATAGATCTATTATATGAATATAATAAGGAATCTAAATGTAATAAAATATATATGCATCCAAAAACCTACGTATCTTTGTTAAAGAATTATAATTCTCTTTTACTCTCCCAATTGCATCAACCTTGGCTAGATTTAATTTTTTTTTATAAAATCCACATAAATGTCCAACAATTATAATTTTATATATTCCAAATGTAGATTTTACATCCAATAATGTGAGATAAACTTTCTTAAGCTAAATCAATATCTTTTCACAATCTTATATATAATCAATAACATACTTGGAATACCCCCTCTTATCTAAAGTTTCATCTTTGTCTTCTTTTTTGCATCCTTTAATAAAAATATCATCTAAAAAAGGCACAATCTTTTTAGGAATAAAATCTCTCAACACCTTCTTCATCTCGTTCATTATATGTACAATTGAATTAGTAGCATTTTGAGGAAGAGTACACATTCTAACCAATCCAAGTGTTATTATGTCTCTATTCTTTTTTACAAGTTGAAATTGGTCATAGTCTAAATACAAATCATTTATTGAAAAGATTGCCCTTCTTACAAATACTTTAGTAAATTCATTTCTTTTTGGTCTAATTCCTGCATTCTTGATAGTTACTATATTTATTGCCTACATATCTTGAATAAATTGTAATGATCCATTTTTTTAGGCACTATAAACCATCGACTAGAATATAGTGCAAAAGATGGTTCTAAAATCTTTATCTTCATCTTTTCTTTTTATAATTCCATAAAATTTGGCAAATATGCCTTCAATACTAGAATTGGCCTCAAATTTCAAAACACATATGGTACAGAGAGAATAACCATTGAGGTTATAATATTTGGATCTTCATTCAATTTCATGAGAATCAAAGGCAAATGATTTATCTTGTTTTGCTAGCATCTCTTTAAAGTACACAATTTTCTTTAGGAATAAAGAACCATCAGAACCAATCTTCAATTCTTCAAAAATCTCTTTAGTAAACTTGTAATTAATATTCCTTAAATTCTTTAAGCTCTTTTTCTTTGATCTTTTTTTGATCTTTTTTTTAGAATCTTTTGGCAAAGATTCAATAATAGATTTCACCTTCTTATCTATTGTCTTATATTTTATTTCAACTATAATCTCTAGTGCTTGAAAAGATTTAAATATAGAATAGATTTTCCTTAAATGAATTTGTACAATCTTATCATCATCTCTTAATCTAATGAATGCAATCAATTCCAAAAGGTTTTCTAATCTATTTTTTTTTATAAGTACTAATAATCTTTTTATTATATTATAATATTTTTAATCTTTATAATTATTTTTCAATAGCACACAATCTTTTTCTATCATTTCTATTTAAATCTTCAATCCTCTTATACATAATATTTTCATTCTAAAAAAAATGCCAATAAATCATGTATTAAAGGCACTTACATCTTGTAAAAGTACTTCTTTTTCTGTACCTCTATAATCTCACTTTATAGTGGTACACTCTAAAAATATTTAAATTCTTCAACAACCCTTAGCAATGGATTCTCTCTCAATTTGTCTTCATTCTACTCATGATTGGGAGGCACAATTAAAAATTGTACTACCTTTTTTCTATTCTCACTGTGTATCTATGCATAAGCTAAACCATCATCAAATATCTTTGTCTCCATTAATATTTTTGTAATTTATAGTTGCCCTAAAATAAGAAAATAAGATATTATATCTTGAACAAAAAAATTTTGTTCCATTGCAACATCACTAATCTAAATTTTTACATCTAGACAAGTATCATATAATTCATCTTATATATTATTAGGTGCCCATATTATCCATCCATATTCTATATCAATTGGCTACCTTCGCTTCATATAAAGATCCTTGGATATAAGATTTATCTCCAAACCATGGTCAATCAAAGCAACAACCGGCTCATCTATATCTTCAATCTTCACTAATGCCTCTGTACTTGTCCTAGCTCAATGCTTTTGAATATAACAACTTGAAATATTTTTTTTCTTATTACTTTGATTATCAAAATATACTCTTTGATTATGACTCTTTTCCTCACTTGTTGATTGTTTGTAACAATTATCAAATTTATCTTCTTTATCCTTACATACATATGCATCAATAGCATGATTTAATCCAATTTCATCCATTAATTGCCTCTTCTATTTAATATTATCAATAATGATAGTATAAAAAAAAAAATTATAATTTTTAAAATCTCTTTTAATATAAATTCAACTTTAGTATTGAGCACACGCTCCTCAAGTACCCTTTTTAAATTTGTTGTTACTTCAATATTAGAGAGCAGTTTGTAAGTTGTTGACTTACCTTTCTCTCTTGTGTCTTTTGATTTTTTTTTAATGCTATTAAAGTATCTTCCATTGGTTGCTCTTATAAAGCCATCTCATGAGCCTTATCTCTTCAAGTCTACTTTTTAGAAGAATTTCCTTATCTTATGTCATTAAAATCCCATCTTCTTCTTTTTTTCCATCAAAGCTTCATATTGGCTCTTAGTAATATAGGCATGTACTAACACAGCTTCTATAAGATCCTTCCAACCTATAATTTTATAAATTATTGCAACAGTCTTCAATAAAGCTTCTCCTAGCATCTTCTTTTTATACAATGTAGAAATAACAAATGACCAAAGTCCACTTGATTCAATATTTCTAAAAAAATCTTATTTTCTATTATCATCTATCTTAATACTATAATTTATAGCTTCTATTACTGCAATCCCATTTGCTACCAAATAATTCTAAACTAGTGTTTTCATACCTTCCTTACTAAAGTTGGTTTAAAAAAAATCATTAGTATCTTTCAATATCACTTTCGTATCTTTTCAAAAAACAATGTTTTCTTGCACAATTTCATTAAATTCACCACAATCTTTTTGAGAATAAAAATCATCATCACACCAAATACATCTTTGCACATACTCTTTCTTAAAAGTATCTTTTGAATTTCTTATAGAAGTCTTTTCTTCAAGCCTTGCAAGTTTGATTTGAAGATCTCGCATCTCACGTATAATTTCCTCAATTCCTACATCTTCTTTCTTTGATATAGTCATTGAAGATTGGATAGTAAGTACTATTGATTGTAAAGTAGGCACTTGAATTTTAGGTACTTACATAACTTTTTGAATACCAACCCTATTCTTTCTTTTTCACTTTTTACAAGCAATTCTATTGTATCCTCAATTTCTTTTCATATTGTTGTTAATCCTTCATCCTCTTCCTTATTTTTAAGAAGAATTTTTAATTTCTCTTGCAATTTTCCAATAACTGCTTAAAGAAACAATTCAACCTTGTTTGGTACCAATGTTATCTTTTCCACTTTTGGTAATTGAAAATACTACCTTTCAAACTCCTTTAACAACTTGGTAGCTTACAATTTTTTATTAGAATGCTCAATCCATTTCAAAAATGACTTCTTAGTGACTTCATCAAAGTCTTTCAAGAAATATTCATTCCTTAATGCATAGAAGAATGTCTTCCAAGAACTTCAAAAATGTTCTATAATTGATCTCATATGTTTTTTTATCTCCGGCATTATGATAAGCTCAAATAATAGAATTATTTTTTTTTCAAGAATATGATTCAATTCTATTTTCTACATATAACATCTCAAATCTTTAGAAATATCCCTTCTATCAAATTAATCAATCTTCTTAACTATTGCTTATAATGCTTTAATTGCCAAAGCCTCCTTGTAATTATTGCCTTGTTGTTGTTGCATAAATAATATAAATATTTGAAACATATTTGTAGTATTTAGATCCAAGTATATACCTTATCTATCAATAGAAAATCTATTTAAAGCTCTAATTAAAGATCGATTTGAAGCGTCATCCAAAGCTCCATCAAAAACTCTAAATTCAACTTTTTTGTCTTCTTATACCATCAATTTCAAATAACCACAAATAAAATCCAACACCTTCCACTTCAAATGTTTATATTAAATTTGCTACTTATGTTGTGTTACATGTTGCCTTATTTGACAATGCACCAAGCACCAAGTTGTAGAAGGTGATGTTGTGATTTACAAGTATGCAAAAAATATAAATAAATATCACCCATATAAGAAGAATGCAATTTGAATTTCAATTCAAAAGTACTTAAAGCCAATACAAAGTGCTTACAAACACTCTTTTTAATATTCTCAACCATATACAAATTCCAATTGCCTTGTTACTTTCATAATTAGACAACTTCAATTTTTCTTTGTAAGCCCTAATTCTAATTAGTGAATTTCAGCAAGTTGTAACTCTTAATTTGATTGCCTACTTGATGTAAAATTTTGCATACAAATGCCACTATAAGTCTTCTATATGTTCAAAAAATTTCAGCTCAATCCAACTTACAAATTATAGAAAAACATCCAAAAACAGCATTAATGTCACTCGGTTACCAACTAGAAAGTTGATGTAGATGTTTTAATAGTAATTTCTCTTTTTTCAACTATTAACTTCAGTTTAAAATTGGTATATAGCTTGATGTCTAAATCTTCTAATAATGTATCAAATTTCACCTTATTTCAATTAATAGATTTCTAGATATTATAAAAACTCTAAACAACCCCAAAGTGCCAACTTTTGATACCTCCTCACACTAATGATCAAATATCTTCTAATTACACTATTAAATTATTATAAAATTTTAAATACTTTTAACAAATTTAATCAACCATATACTTTTCAACTGTAGATGTTATATCAACTATACATACTAGCCAAGAGTGCTAGCCCTAATTTTATTGTGTAAAATCCAAATCACCAATATAAATCCTAACTTTGATTAACAATTGCAAAGTCATTTCAAAACCTATAAAAATAAGTCTTATGCCTCTGAAACAAGCTTAAAGCTAGCTTTCTAGCCTTAGTTGCCAATCACCAAATAACATCCTATTTTACCTTTGGTGCCCATTGTTGTTTTATGTGTTGTCTTATTTAAAAATGCATTGGACACTTGATTGTAGAGGATGAAGTTCTGGTTTATAAATACTCAAAAAATCTTAATAGGTTTCATCCATATAAGAAAAATATAATTCAAATTTCAATATAAGAGTGCTTAAGTCAATACAAAGTGCTTAAAACACTCTTCTTGATAACTTCAACTATACACAAAATCCAATTTCTTTGTTACCTCCACAATTAAGCAACTATGATTTCTCTTTGCAAGTCCTCACCTTAATCAGTAAACTTCAATAAGCCATAACTCTTAATTTGATTATCAACTTGATGTAAAATTTTGCATACAAATGCCAAAATAAGTTTTCTACATGTTCAAAAATTTTCAGCCCAACCTAACTTATAGATTGTGGAAAATCAACCAAAACCTGCACTAATGTTACTTGGCTACCAACTTGAAAGTTGATATAGATATTCCAGCAGTAATTTCTCCTTCTCCAAGTGTTAACTTTAGTTCAAAATTGGTGTATAGCTTAACCTTCAAGTCTTCTAATGTTATGTCAAATTTAACCTTGAGTTGACTAATAGATCTTTAGATATTGTAGAAATCCTAAACAACCCTAAACTGCCAATTCTTAGTACTTCCTTGTATTAAAGATCAAATAAATTCCAATTGCACCTTTAGATTGTTATAAATTTTTATTTAATCTTATCACATTCAATCGTCCACACACTTTTAAACTTTCAATCATAGATGTTATACCAATTGTACAAAATAGCCAATAGTACTAGTCCTAATTTTAATGTATAAAAATCTAATTCTCAATATAAGCTCTAATTTTAGATAATAATTGCTAAATCTTTCCAAATCCTATGAAAAGGAGTCTTATGCCTCTAGAACAAGCTTGAAGCTAGCTCTCCAATTCTTATTGCCGATCTTCAAATTCTCTTAATATATTGCCTTTGGTGGCCATTTTTGTGGCCAGAGGTCTAATTTCAACCTTGTCCCATATATGGTCGATCCTTGGATATTAATCCAATCTATCTTAAGGATTTTTAAGCTTGATTCTATCCTCAACTTAATCTTAATATCAATCATATTTATTTTATTTTATTCTTATTCTATTTTAATCAATTTATGGATTTTTAAAGGTAGTGAAAGAGTTCCTATATCCTAGAAGGATAAATTAATAACTAGCTTTTATCTATTAGCTATTAAGACAAGAAAATAATCTAAGAGATTTTTATAAAATCTATTTTAAGTATCTTGAATTCCTATTGAACCAAGATAATTGAATATTAATTAAAAAATTATTCTTGTTTATATTTTCACCACACAAACGTGTTATAACAAGACATCATTTTGTTTGTCCATTAGCTTGAGGATAGAGCTAAAGATAGTTTTATGTCTACCTTTAATATTTTAAAAAGGATTTTTTTAAATTTAATACAAATTGTGTCTTTTTATTTGATATAATATCCCCTGATAATCTATGATAGTAATAGATATTATTAAAAAAGATTTAAGCTATTTCTTCACTTGCAATAGATTTTATATATAATACAAAATATGTCATTTTGGTGAAGCGATTTATAATTACAAATATAAAATTATATAAACTTGAATTTGAAAGATCCGTAATAAAATCCATAGAAATAGAAGACCAAGGTTGTTTTAGTATAGATAATAGTTGGAGAAGTCTATAAAATTAATGATAAGGAGTTTTTAATCTTAAACAAATATTACATAATTGTACAAATTCTTTAATAGTCTTCTACATTTGAGACCACCAAAAATCTTTTGATATTAGCTTCAAAGTCTTCTTATATCCAAAATATCCTACTGTAAAGAAGTTGTAATGAGCTTTAAGAGCAAGTAGTTGTATTTCACCTCTTAGAACATATAAGTGTCCTTTGAAATAGAATAGATTTTTCTTGAACTTGAACTTGGAAGTATCATAAGACTTAGATGAATTATTCTTATTGTCATAAAGAAGAGGATCTAAGAACATATTTAATTAGACTTGCTTGAAAAAAGTTAAATCAACAGTCAATATTGATTTTATTGCTTGAAGATGAAATTGCTCAAGCTTCAAGAAGATTATTTTTTATTAAATAAAAGCTGAATTTTTTTCTTTTGGTGTAAGATAAGAACATCTAAAAAGGGCATTGGATAAACCTTGTTATTTTCCTAGTCAATAAATGATAATAAACTCCAATCTTGATAAAGACATGCTCCAATGAGTTTAACAACCATTCAACACTCATGTTGACATGAAGTACTAAAGGTTCTTATGATTTGTATATACAATAGACTAGAAGCACCTTTTAGATAGTGACACCATTTTTGAAAAGAATCCACAATTAAAAGAAGTTCTTTATCATAGATTTTATAATTGATCTCTATTGCTGAAAATTTCCTAGAATAAAAAGCTATTAAATAAAATTTATCATTTGCTCCCATTTGTAACAATACTATACTTAAAAAAAAATCTGATGCATCTCTTTCCATAAAAAAATACTTTAGAAAAGTCAACGCAATTCAAGATTAATGTAGAAGTAAAAACTATCTTCAAAGCTTTAAACGATGTTTTTACTTCTTTATTTGACTTAAGTTTGTCTCTATAATTTAAGCATGCTAATAGAGCTGCAACTTGAGAAAAGTTCTTGATGAGGATTCAATAATAATTGGAAAATCTAAAAAAACATTATACATCTTTTATTATTCTTGGAATCTTTTAATTTATAATCCTCTATATTTTTTTAGAATTCATCATGAGACCATTATTTCAAATGATATATTTTAAGAAGTCAACTTGAATAATATGAAATACTTATTTTTTTATCTTAGTATACAATCTTATATCTTTGAGTTTTTATAACACATAACAAATATATAATTCATATTTTTTTATATTTTTAGAATAGATTAAAATATTATCTAGATAATATATAATAAAATTATTTAAAAATTTACAAAAAATATCATTCATGAGATGTTAATAAGTAGTTGATATATTTGTGAGTCTAAAACGCATAACATTATATTCAAAATATTTATATCTTATTTGAAATGTAGTCTTCTATTCATCTCTTTTTTTTATACAGACCAGGTTGTATGCTCCTTATAGATCTATTTTTGTATAGATCTTAACTTAATCCATTTGATCAAGAAATCCAAATATCAAAGATAGATGGTATCTATTCTTAATAGTAATGTTATTGATTCTTCAATAATCTACACATATCTATAGTGATCTATCTTTTTTCTTTATAAAAATATAGGAGCCCTTCTTGGAAATTTTGAATGACACATGAATTTTTTGGTCAAGTTCTCATCAATATATTTTTTGAATTAAGTCAACTCATTTTGTGATAAATTGTAGATTGGTCCAAATAGAGGCTAAGTTCCTTCTTTGAAATTAATTGAGCAATCATATGGATGATGGTTTAGAAAAATATCTTAATAATCTTGGTATTGGCTTTGAATACCACTTAAAGTCTTTCCTCCATAAAAAATAGATGTAGCATAAATAGCAAAAAGTGATTTTTTTTTATATATATTTATTAAAGCTTTTATATCTTTAAATATAGATTTTATTATATTAAACTTATAATTTTTTACTTGATTAATAAGTATTTTATTAATATTCTAAAAAAAGTCAAGTTTATAAGAAATCTAATCTATTTAAAGATTATACTTTTTAAGCCATGATAAATCTAAAATAATTGGATTAGAATGAGATTTAATTATATTAAAGATTATATTATTGTGTTATAATATTGTTATAAGATAAGAGAGCAAAAGAAGACTTATATTATAAAGAAACTTAGTTAAAGACTATGTTACAAAATTATTTTTAAAAATATTCATAAGTAAATAATAAAATAATAAAATAATAAAAATATTTAACATTAATGATGTCTTTTTTATAAAAAATACTTTTATTTATTTTGTAGGACCATAAACAAAACAAGACAAGATAGATCAGAAAAAATACTACTATAGGCATCTTAAAATCAAAATAAAGAGTAATTTTTAGCAAAAATTATCTAAGAAACTTTTAGATTGATATCCAAGGAGGGCCAGCTATGATCTACAATTGAAACTAGATCTTAGGATATAAAATTATATGCCTATGGTAAATAGAGATTTCTTTGGTTGATCAAAGATAAGGATTTGAAAGCAAACTTAGTTGACTTAGTTTTCTACCTATATGTGAATTTTAAAAGCAATTGAATGGTGCAAAAACAAGATATTGGTGCTAAGAGATTGGTATTAAGGTTGGAAAAGGAGGCCGGCCTATACCTGAGCAAATACTAGGCTTATCTTTTATTTGGTAAGTTGGATCTTTTTCAAAAATTTTGTACATGTTGCCAATTGAGTTATTAAAAAGTATACAAAGTTTGAATTGAAATCAATAATTCAATCATTAACTATTGAGATTTCAATTTGCTATAAGATTGTTAGGATTTGACTAAAATTTGGTTAGGATTTGTTTAAGATTAAAAATTTGATTAAAAAAATCATTAGGATTTATTTAGGATTTAAAATTTAATTTAGAATTTTATTAGAATTTAACAAGAATTTGACTTAGGATTTGATTTAGGATTTGATTAGGATTTGATTTAAAATTTGACTTAGGATTTAATTTAGGATTTAATTTAGGATTTTAAATTAGGATTTAATTTAAAAATTTACTAAGATTTGATTTAAAATTTGATTAAATTTTGACTAAAATTGATTAGAATTTGATTAAAATTTGATTAATATTTGATTAAAATTATATTAGGATTGAATAATGTTGAGTAATGTGCTTAGATTCTCTATAATATAAATATAATTTTTATTAACAACAAGTATTTTTTTAATTCAATAAGAGGTTTAAAAAGTATCACGTCAATTTGTATCTCTTTTGCTTCTAAATGTATGTATTGAAAAGATGTTGCAATTGTGATTGTATTATAATAATATTAAGTCTTCTTTTTGCAGCTCTCACATCAAAATTCAAAAAGTTGATTGTCACATTTCATAGCAAAGTCAATTACTTAATTCAATATTTGAAGATCAAATAAATTAAGGATCAATTTTTTTATCTCATGTTGTAATCTATAGAGAATTTGGTTGATGAATGCAGCATCATTCCATTTGATATTAGTCGCTAGTTGTTGAAATTGTGAAGTATATAATAATACTAATCAATTGCCTTGGTACAAGATACGGATCTTGTTGCTTGTAATATAAATTGCATCATGTTTTCTATACATAGATCTAAATTGTGTTATAAATATTTCTAAATTATCCAATATTGGATCATGTTATTGTGTGGCTTGAACTTCTTTCTTTTGAATATATTAGATACTTAATTATGGAAAATTTACTTGTAATTTATTAGTAAGATTCCAAGAAGTAATTTTTTTTTAATAAAAAAAAAAAATTAATATGATAATATTACGAAAAAAATATTATATTGGTAAAATCTCTTATATTTAGATAGATTTGTATAAAAAGCTCAAATTTGCTACAAAAATCTTCAATAATTTATTTATCTACAAAGATTTATTTCTTCCTAAATTTTAAAGTTCAACAATTCTTGTTTTAACTATTCAATTTCCATAAAATTTTCTTCAAAGTATAGATAATACTCTTAAATTTTGCTACAAAAAAAATCAACTATAGATTTGCTTCCAATCATCTGATATCTTAAAAATCCTAGTAGGTGCTTAAAACCCTAATTAATATACATCCAAGTACTATATTCTTCATATCTCACAAATCTAAAATTTTAATACAACAAAATCTTTGTACATAGTCTTGTGACATAATTATATATATTTTTAAAATTTTTGAGCCAAAAACTTATCAAATTGCCTAAAATATAGCTCAAAACATAACCACTAGTTAAGCAAGATCACTTACTATCCAATAGGATAAGAGACTTCTATCATCCATCTCCATTCATCCATATGGATGGCCTAACTATTTCTTTTTATACTAGAAATTCCTTTCTAAATCTTTTTCTAATAAGATTTATATAATATGTGTTTTAAATACCAAATAAAAGAAATAAACAAGTTTTCAAGGGTCACCAATGTCTAACAAAGGCGACTCAAAATATAAAAAGTTATTACTAATATAAAATCAACCTCAAAAGTTACAATCAAAAGAAAATAAGGTTGTATAAATTTTTATAATAGCCTTTGTAATGGATCCTTTCTAAACTAAAAATCTAACTACACTTTGTAATTAATAAAAATCTATTAATATGGCTTTCATTTAATTATATAATAAATTATACATTAAATATATGTATACAATATTTTCACATAGTAGCTAAACCATAACATGACAATGTTGTTCAAAGAAAGATAAAAATTACAATAAAGCAGAACTTAAAAGTAGTGTTTCAATAAACTTGACTTGTGATCCTTGAATTAGATAACTTTGAGATTGAAGTTCAATCACCAGTTGTACTTGATTGATGAATCCTTAAAATTTAGATCTTATGCCATTAAACTTCTCAAACAAACTAATTTTTGGTTCCTTGATGCTTGAACGATGTTCCTTTATAGGTGAAGTAATATAGCTTGGTTTAAATATTGAAGCAGCTCCAATCATCTCTATACCTTCATTTCTTGCTAAGCTTATTATTCCTTGTGGTGGTACATTGAATTGATGCATTATAGGCATTAATTCTTTTATTTTCTCTTATATTTGTGCCATTATGCTCTTCATTTCAATAAGCTTTGCCATGATTATATAATAGAAAAGAAGGTGTCTACTCTCACTACAAAATAAAATATTGAAAAGAAATAAAATTCTAAGAATAATATCAATTTAAAAGTGGATAATCCACAACTCCTAATATACTTATGTCTTATCAAGAAAAAAAGGTAATCCATTCTTAATTAAGTAAAGACAAAGCTCTGATATTGTATGTACTCTCTTGTCAATCTATCAAAGACACAAAGTGAAAAAAGATGCATAAATCAATAAAATCTATGTCAAAAGAAAATGACAAAATAAAAATAAAAAAATACATATATTCAAGAAGAAATTAGAATGGCTGTTATCAAAGATTAGAAAATATAAAGACTTTTGAACTAGACTAGAAGCAAATAAAGAGTTGATAAAAGTAAAAAGGGCCTCACTCTTATCTCTATATATACTATCTACCTAATAGTTACATAGCAACATTCTATAGAACCTCCAACATGTGTTTAATTTACAAGACACATATCAAATTTGTAAGATAAGTTTCTTATATGTATACTATATATTTAGTATTCCACAAGCTATCAACATATGCAACATGTGGCTAACTTATTAGCCAAGTTTTTAACCTACCAATCACTTATAGACATGTATAACGGTGAAACTGTGTCTATAAAGCTTTTAAGAAGCTTCTCTATAAGATATTATCAAATTAAGCTACTTTTATTTACTTCTATTTAATCATATTAACTAGATAATTATTGAAATAAATCTTATGTCCATGAAATAAAATTAATATATTATCATAATATATATTTATTTTTAATTTACTAAAAATAGTAGTTATTTAATTCAAAAAAATCTTATAGAAATTTTTAATATATCTTTATTTAATTAGATGTGATAAAAATATTTTTATTTAAATATAATCTTTAAATAATTAAAACTAATTATATTATAATAAAAATAAATATATATATTATACATTAAAAATAATCTATATTAATTTGTTAGTATAATTTTAATATAATATATATATTATAATATTTTTTATTCAATATATATATAATAAATAAATAATAATTAGATAATTAAATTAAAAAATTAAAAATAATTAATTTTTATTATAATTTAAAATAAAAAGATTTATTAAATATTTATATAAAATCTATAAAATTTACAAATATTTCTAAGGTATATAAACCATTATTATTGATTTTTATTTGTGGTAGTTGTTACAGATAAGATTTACTCAAATAATCATCTAATTAATATGGATAGGTAGAAGTAGATAAAAGTAGATTAATTTGATAATATTTTATAGAAAAGTTTCACAGACACTTTATAGACACGGATTCACCTTTACATATGTCTATAAGTGATTGGTAGGCTAAAAACTTAGCCAACAAGTTAGCCACATGTCGCACATGTTGGTAGCTTGTAGAACAAGTTAAACATGTGGCGTATATGTAGAAAACTTATCTTGTAAGTTTGACATGTGTCTTGCAAGTTGGACACATTGTCGTGTTAAAACATGTTTATGTGGTGAAGAATATAAAGAAGAATGATTTTTATTTAATATTCAATTATTATAGTTCAATAGGAACTCAAGATACTTAAAAAAGATTTTATGAGAGTTTCTTAGATTATTTTCTTCTTTTAATAGCTAATAGATAAAAGTTAATTATTAATTTTACTTTCTAGGTTGTAGAAATTCTTTCATTGCTTTTAAAAAGCCATTAGTTGATAAAAATAGAATAGAAGAGATAAATAATTAATATGGTTGATATTAGAATTAAATTGAGGATAGGATTTAGTTTAAAAATCCTTAGAATAAGTAAGATTGATACTCAGAAGTTGACCGTGTATGGGACAAGATTAAAATCAAATCTCTAGCTACAAAAATAGCCACAAAGGATAAGATATCAAGTCATTTGAAGATTAGCAACTAAGATTAGAGGGCTAGTTTTAAGCTTATTTCAAAAGCATTAGACTTGTTTTCATAAGGTTTGAAAGGACTTAGCAATTGTTATCTAAAGTTAGGATTTATATTAGAAATTGGATATTTATGCAATAAAGTTAGGGCTAGCACTCTTGGCTATTTTGTGCAATTGGAATAATATCTACAGTTGAAAATTTGATAATATGTGGATAATTGAGTTTCCTAAGATGAAATAAAAATTTGTGATAATCTAATAGTATAATTAGGATTTATTTAACCTTAAGTACAAGGAGGTATTAGAATTTGGCAGTTTAGGGTTGTTTAGGATTTCTACAATATCTAAAGATCTATTAGTCAAATCAAGGTGAAATTTTATAAAATATTAGAAGACTTGAAGATCAAGCTATAAACTAATTTTGAACTGAAGTTAATAATTGGAAAAGGAAAAAATTGGTATTGGAATATTTGCATCAACTTTCAAGTTGGCGGCAAAGTGATATTAGTATACATTTTGGTTGGTTTTCTACAATTTATAAGTTGGATTGGGTTGAAACTTTTTGAGCATATAAAAGACTTATATTTGCATTTGTATGCAAAATTTTACATCAAAATAATGATCAAATTAAGAGTTATAGCTTATTAAAGTTTATTAATTAAGGTTAGACTTGCAAAGAGAAATCTTAGTTGCTTAATTGTGACAAGTAATAAAACAATTGGATTTTATATATGGTTGAAGTTATCAAGAAGAGTATTTTTAAGCACTCTTATATTGAAATTTGAATCATATTCTTTTTATATGGATTAAAACCTATTAAAGATTCTTAAATATTTGAAAACCACAAGCTCACCCTCCACAACCAAGTGCCCGGCACATTCCCAAATAAGACAACATGTAATACAACAATGTATTGGAAGTCCTATAGAACTATGAGTCCCACCAATGGATCTTAATTGGTGGATTGATTAAAAATATAGTCTTAAATCATTTAGCTATACAAATATTATGATTAAAGAGATATTTTAGACTATTTAAGTATTTATTATAATTTAGAATTATTTATAAATATGAAAGTCTTATAAGAAAGAAAGTTATAAAAATAGAATCTTAATAAATCTAGGAGGTAATTATTTTAGTTGATTTAGTATTTTTACTTATTATTAAGTATTAAGAATTAGTTATTGAGACCAATGTCTACATTGGCCTTCTAACTACATGTATTACTTATTAAAGACCTATAAATATTACTTAGTAGGTAGAAAAAGCATGAAAAAGAAATCTCATGTCTTTTTAATTATTTTTATAGAAAATAGAATTTTGAGTTGATTTTTATTGATTTTATTATTATAAAAAAATTCCAAGGTAGAATAAAATAGCCTTAAATTGATATTATCATCTTTAAAATGTTATAGAGATTTTTTGAATATATTTAGAATTTATTTAGAATTTTTAGAGCAATTTTAAAAACTTTGATAAAAATGAGTTTTACCACCTTGGGAGCCATTATGAAGAAATGGAGCAAGATTTGACGGCCATACAAGGTTCCTAGGCTAATAGGGTATTTTTAAATACCATGGTGAAGTCAAAAATTCAAAATTATTAGTTCTACTAACATAAAATAGGAGGACCAGTAGCTAGTGTAGTCCTTGTAGAAAGGGAGGTGCACAAGTCCCATATGGGTTGTGGCACCTTGAATGTAGGCAGGAGGATAAGACTAAGGCCTCATGGCCTCTCTAGGATATCCATATACACTACTTGTGAGCCTTGGTGAGGTTCGAATCCATGATCTTTTAACAAGTTATTGTTGAGGTAAAAATTTTCCACTTAATTTTTTTCATTATTTATCTTCTAACTTTGAATTATCATAACTTACTCATAGTAGCTTAGATTTATATATTTTTTACATCATTGGAAAGATAAAAAAAAAATAACCTACTTGAAAATATAATTTTTTTCTTTTTATTTTTACTTTTTACTAGATAAAACTCTAATGAACAGACTATGACTAATTTTATAGTCTACAATTACTTAATTACACATATTTTATTTATTTTGTGTTATTCTTCTCCTTCATTGTTGTTTATTGCTCCTTATACTTCACACCACAATTTATACACAACTCTTAATTGAGGCCATCTTATAATTTGGATTGAGGAGTGAATTTTACCCTCACAAGAACATCACCATATAGTTTTTAGATAGATAGTATATATAGAGAAAAGACTAAAGCTTTCTCCATTCTTCTCAATTCCTTTTTTATTTCTAATCTAATTCAAGAGTCTCTTGTATTTTTTAATCTTTGGTAATAGCCATTCTAGTTTCTTCTTAAATATACATATTCCATTGTTTTTATTTTGTCATTTTTTTTTGACATAGTTTTCACTAATTTATGCATCTATTTTAGTTTATAGCCTTGATAGATTGATAAGAGTGAAGATACAATATCAAAGCTTTGTCTTTTTTTTATTAAGAGTAGATTGCTCATTTTTTTTGATAAGACATAAACATATTAGAAGTTATGGATTATCCACTTCTAAACTAATATTGTTCCTAAAAAAAAATTCTTTATTCTTAAGTGTTTTATTTTGTAGTGAGATTAGATATTTTTTTTTCTTTCTATTATATTATTATAATAGAACTTACTGAAATGAAGAGTGCAATGGCACAAATGCAAGAGCCAATGAGAGAATTAATGCTTGCAATGCATCAATTCTATACACCACCACAAAGAGCAACAAGATTAATAGGAAGTGAAGATATAAAGATGATTGAAGTTGCTTCAAGCCATACCACTTCACCTACAATTAAACATCGTTCAAGCATCAAAGAACCAAAAATTAGTTTGCTAGAGAAGTTTGATGGCACCAAATCTAAGTTTTGAGGATTCATCAATTAAGTACAATTGGTGATTGAACTTCAATCCCAAAGTTATCCAACTCAAGGGTCACAAGTCAAGTTTATTGGAATACTACTTTTACACTTTGTTTATTATGGTTTTTATCCTTTCTTGAACAATGTGATCCAATATTGGATAATTTGGATGTATTTTTAACAAAATTTTAATCTATGTATAAAAAACATGATACAATTTATATTGCAACCAATAAGATTTGCATCTTGGGACAAGACAATCAATCAATGACATCATATGCTTCACAATTTTGACAATTAGTAATTGATACTAAGTGAGATGATGCTACACTCATTATCCAATTTTTCTGTGGATTACAATATGAGATAAAGAAATTAATGCTCAACTTACCCGATTTTCAAACATTGAGTCAAGCAATTGATTTTGCTATAAAGTGTGACAATCAGCTTTTTGAATTTTGATCTGAGAATTGCACAAGAGAGCCCTAATATTATTATAATATAATGACAACATCAATATTTTTTTAATATATACATTCAAAAGTAGAAGACATGCAAATTGATATGATATATTTTAAAACTCTTATTGAATAAAAAAAGACTCGTCTTCACCAAGAAGGATTATATTTATAATATGGAGAACCTAAATACACTGCTCAACATTATTCAAAGAAACAATGCAACTACAAAATGAAAAGTATGGTTATCAAAGAAGACAATATGTCAAAAAATAAATTTATCCAGCTACAATAGAAACTATACAGCTAGAATCTTATACAATTCCTAATAAAGGTCCTATCCTTTCCTTAGAACCGTCTCTTTGTTTTATAATAGATGTCTATTTGGGATCTAAAAATCACAAAGTCTCTATCTTATTAGATTCAAGAGCCTCAGCGTGTTTTTTAGATAACAAACTTATTAAAAGTCATAGAATATCTTCAATACAAAAAACTAAACTTATACATATAGAAGTCATAGATAGTCACTTGTTATCTTCTAGAGATGTTACTCATAAAATCCTTCCTATAAATATAACAATAAATAGTCATATTAGTTGTATAATCTTTAATTTAATCAAATCTTTCTCTAATCTAATCATTTTAGATTTATCATGCCTTGAAAAGTATAATCTTTGAATAGATTGGATTCTTTGTAGACTTGATTTTTTTCAAAGCATTAATAAGAGTCTCATTCATCAAGTCACAAGCCATAAGTCTAGTATAATAAAACTCATATTTGTAGGCACAAAAGCTTTTATGAATATAATAAAAAAATGATCATCTTTTGTTATTTATGCTACACCCATTTTTGATGGTAGAAAGACTTCAAGTGGCATTCTATATTTTTGAGAAGAAGAATGCAGATATTTTTTTAGAGCATTATCTATATGATTGCTCAATTGATCTCAAAGAGGGAATTCAATTTCCATTTGGACCAATCTACAGTTTATCACAAAATAAATTAGTTGAATTCAAAAAATATATTGATGAGAATTTGGTCAAAAATTTCATACGCCATTCAAAATCTCAAGCAAGAGCTTCTATCTTGTTTGTAAAGAAAAAAGATGGGTCACTATAGATGTATGTAGATTATTAAAGATTCAACAAGATTATCATCAAAAATAGATATCTTCTATCTTTGATATTCAAACTTTTTGATCAAGTGAATCAAGCTAAGATCTATATAAAAATAGATCTAAAAAGAGTATAAAACCTAATGCATATTAAAAAAGATGATGAATGGAAGATTATATTTTGAATAAGGTATGAACATTTTAAATATAATTTCATGCCTTTTCGACTTACAAATGCACCAATTATTTTTTAACATCTTATGAATGATATTTTTTGTGAGATTCCTGATGATTTTGTTGTCTACTATTTAGATGACATTTTAATCTACTCTAAGAATATAGAAGAATATGAACTTTATATTTGTTATGTGTTATAAAAACTTAGAGATGCAGGATTATATACTAAGATGGAAAAGTGAGTATTGCATATTACTCAAGTTGATTTTTTAAAATATATTATTTCAAATCATGGTTTCAAAGTAGATCCTAAAAGAGTCTAAATAATCGTAGATTGGAAGATTCGAAGAATAATAAAGGATGTGCAATGCTTTTTGGAATTTGCCAATTACTATCAAATCTTCATCAAAAACTTTCTTCAAGTTATAGCTCTACTTACACACTAAACTTGTAAGAAAAAACTTAAGTAGAATAAAAAAGCAGAAGCATTGTTTGAGGCTTTGAAGATAGCTTTTATTTTTTCACCAATCTTGTATCGTGTTGATTTTTTTAAGATATTTTTTATAAAAATGAACATATCAAATTTTATTTTGGACACAATATTATCACAAATGGAACCAGATGACAAACTCCACTCAATAGCTTTTTATTCCAAGCAATTTTCAGCAATAGAGATCAATTATGAAATCCATAATAAAGAACTTTTTACAATTATCAATTCTTTTAAAAAATGGTGTCACTATCTAGAAGGTGTTTCTAGTCTAATCACTATTGTCGTATTATAGTTTGGCTACCATGTGAAATAATTATACATATATATTTGATATACAATTTACTATACAACTAAATAATATGTATAAGGTATATCAGTGGATTTTATTAATTACAAAATATAGTTAGATTTTTAGTTTAAAAAAAATTTGTTTAAAAAGGCTATTATTGAGGTTTACACACTCTTTTTTTTTTTTTTTAGTAGTGACTTTTGAGGTTGATTTTATATTGATAATAACTGTTATATATCTTAAATCACCTTTGTTAGATATTGGTGATCCTTAAGATCTTATTTATTTCTTTTATTTAATATTTAGAATACATATTATATAAATCTTATTTAAAAAAAAGATTGAAAAGAGATTGTAGTGTGAAAAAGAATAATTAGGCCATCCATGTGAATGAATGGAGATGGATGATAGAAGTCTTTATTCCTAATGGCCAAAAATCATATAGAATGGTCTTCAAGGACGCTGCTTAAAGACTTATTCAAAATTAGGGTTTGTTTTTTGAGGGGATTCGAACATTAGAGGCTAAGGTCAAAAAATTTGATTTTTAAGATATGGTTTTGGTACAAATTTTGTATAGTTTGGACTTTTAATAAAGGAGATATAGGCACTCTATGTTAAAGCATGAAAATTATATCTATTGTCACTCTTTTGGACATAACTCGTACATAAAAAAAAAATAATAGAAGCTTAGCAACTAAGATTGAAAATAGAATTTTTTTAGCTATACTTTTTATATATAGCTCAATAAAATCTAAGTTGAGATAAATGAGATATTGGAAGTTGAAGTTAGTGCTTGTAATCAAGGGGTAGTAAGTGATCTTACTTAACTAGTGGTTATGTTTTGAGCTATATCTTGGACAATTTGATAAATTTTTGGCTCAAAAATTTTTAGAAGTGTACATATTTATATCACAAGACTATATGTGGCATTAAAATTTTGGATTTGTAAAATATGAAGAAAATAGTATGTGGATGTCTTTGAACTAGGGTTTTAAGAACTTGCTAGGATTTTTAAGATATTAGATAATTGGAAACAAATTTATAATTGATTCTTTTTTTGTGGTGAAACTTAAGAATATTATCTATATTTTGGAGAAATTTTTATAGAAATTGAATAATTGAATCAAAAGTTATTGAACTCTAAAGTTTGAAAAGAAATAAATCTTTGGAGGTGAATAAGATTTAGAAGGGTTTTTTATGGTATTTGAGCCTTTTGTATAAACCTACTTAAATACAAGAGGATTTATCAATACAACTTTTTTTTTGTAATATTATTATACTATTTTTCTTTTTTACTTAAGACAAATTACTTATTAGAGTCTTGCCAATAAATTTCAAGTAAATTCTCCTCAGCCAGATATCTAGTGTATTCTCAGATAGAAGATCATATTACACAACACCATATATACGGATCACAAGAACTTCAAGTATTTCATATTAACACGCATGTTGAATCATCAACAGGTTCATTAGAGCATGTCTTTGTCAAGATTCAAGTTTATTATCACTTATCGGCCAAAAAAACAACAAGGTCTGTCTGATGGCCTTTCTAGACATTTTTATCTTATACCAAAAGAAAGAGATTTCATTTTTGATCAACAAAGAACAATCCTCTTGAAGCTAGAGCAATTTCATCTTTAAGCAATGAAATCAATATTGACTATTGATTTAATTTTTTTCAAGCAAATCAAATCAAATATATCTTCACATCTTCTTATTAATGATATATCATGAAATTAAGAATAATTTATCTAAATCTCATGATACTTTTATGTTTGAGCTCAAAAATAATCTATTCTATTTTGAAAGACGCATATATACTCTAAAGGGTGCAATAAAATTATGTGCTCTGGAAGCTCATCATTGTGTGCAATAAAATTATGTGCTCTAAAGTCTTAAAACCTCCCTACAATAAGATATTTTGGATATTATAAGACTTTAGAGCTAATATCAAGAGATTTTTAGTGGCTTCAAATGTAAAAAGCTATTAAAGAGTTTGTACAATCGTACAACATTTGTTCAAGATCAAAAACTCCTTGTCACCAATTTTACAGACTTCTCCAACCATTATCTATACCAAAGCAATCTTGGTCTTTTATTTCTATGGATTTTATCATGGATCTTCTAAAGTCAAGTTTTTATGATTATACCAAGATGGCATATTTTATACTGTATACAAAATCTATTACAAGTGAAGTAAGAGCTAAAATCTTCTTTGATAATATCTATCGTTATTATGGATTATCAAAAAAATATTATATCACATAGAAGAACGCAATTTGTATCAAGATTTTGGAAGATTCTTTTTTAAATATTGAAGGTGGATATAAAACTATCCTCAATTTTTCACCCTCAAATTGATAAACAAACAAAATGGATAAATCAAGTTTTTGAATAATATTTGAAATATACCATCAATTATCATTAAGATTATTGGATAATAATGCTTATAATAATTCAATACATTCAGCTACTCAACAAATTCCATTCTTTGTAAATTATGGTTATCATCTATAATTTGATGCTTTTGACTTTTCAAAAACTGATAATCATGTAGCAAAAGATTTAGCAAATCAGTTGTCAAAGGTACATGCAACAATAAATGCACAATTAAAAGAAGCTCAAGAATGACAAAAGATCAATATAAATGTCTATCATAAGGAACGACCTCAATTCCACGTGGGCGATAAGGTATGGTTACTTGATTGTAATATCAAGACTAATCATCCTTGTGATAACTTGGATTATTATAAGCTTGAATCATTTTCATTTTGTGAATAGATTAATCTACTTGTCTATCAATTACATCTACCAAAATCTATAAAGATCCATCATATATTCTATGTGTCATTGCTTGAGCCATATAAGATAATAGATATATAAAGAAGAAGATAAATACCATCGCCTCATATAGAAATAGATAACAATAAAGAATTCGAGGTGGAAGAAATCTTGTATTCAAGACGGCATTAAATTTGATTGGAATGTTTTATACATTAGCACAAATATGATATTAATAAATATACATAGGAACCATCTAAGAATCTAATAAATACATCAATAAAAGTTAATGCATTTTATTAATGACATCTATCAAAATTACAATAAAAAGTTAAAAACATCCTTGTTGTAAAGCCAAGCATGTTTAAAAGAGGTTTCATTCTATCTTATATCACTATCTATTATTTCTTTGAATTTGTTCATACCAAAAGAGATGGAAAATCAACAACTCATGAATTTAGCTCAAGAGCCATCATTTGTTGATTTATCAAATAAAATATTATGACTATCACAACCTTCAAGATAATAGAATAGAGATGAAGATCCTTAAGAATGGCATGTTCTTCCATGGATTATTAGCAAGATACAACGTATTTGATATCACGACCTTGGAAGAAACTTTCAATGTTTGATGATAATTTTAGAAGTAGAAACTATTTGTCAAGGACAATAACTGGATGAAATCAAATAAACAAGTGAGACCTCTCTCAAAGAAATAAATATAAAGAAGTATATATATTAAAAAGAAACTGGAATGGCTAATGCCAAAAGACAAGAAAACTAGAGACTCTTGAACTAGACTGGAAACAAGAAAGGA